>PVJX010026174.1:0-26160 GCA_004027295.1 Dolichotis patagonum | reverse complement strand
GGGAAACAAGAAGCAAGAGCGTTTCCTGAGATCCGCGCCATGCTGGAACTTAGGGCGCTGAACCAACCAGTAAGCAGCCTGCTGCTTACTGGGGTACGGGCTTAGAATCAAACATACCACATCTCCCTCCCCTCCCCCCGCCTTAACAATTGGGATCCAGGGATCTGGGTATCTCTTAGTAGATGACCATATTTGGTACAGCAATTCAGGGGAGTTTCCTTCTACTATCTCTGAAGGCAGATATTTTTATCGCCCTTTTGCTTTGTCCTCATTAACGGTGTTGCTCTATTCAATACTCTTCTGTGTTGATGTGTTCTATAATGTTGTGTATTTCTTTGATTTTGCTGTACCTAGTAGAAGAACAACTATGGTGAAGACAACGAGATATACAATGTTGCCTGTTACTGTTGTCCTGGTGACCTGCTTTGATGTTCTGTGCCAATTTCACTATACTGTCTCAATTGGCTTTATTCCATCCTGTTTTTTTTTTTTTTGTAACTGTTTGCAGCCTCACTGTGTGTTCACTTTGTATGCCTTAATTTTGTAACATGAACAGCTATTTCTGGGAGGACAGTATGTGGTTTGTCAACTAGTGATTTATGGGTTTTTTTGAGGTTTTGTATTATTTCTACCCTTTTTTTCTGTATTGCTTTTTTTTCTCTGTAAATAAAATTAAAAAAAAATAAAAAATAAAAAATGGTGCTGGAAAAAATGGCTATACACATGCCAAAGATTAATAATACTGGACCCATATCTTTCACCATGTACCAAACTAAAATCAGAATGGATCAAAGATGTTAATATTAAAACAGAAACATTAAATCTGCTGGAAGATAGAGTAGGTAAAACTCTTGATTGGTGTAGGCAAAGATTTTATGAACAAAACCCCAACTTCACAGGAACTATGACAAAGGATCAACAACAGGGATCTCACACTATTGAAAACAGCAAGAGAAACCACCAACAGAGTGAAGCGACAACCCACAACATGGGAGGAAATGTTTGCCAGCTGTTCCTCAGACAAAAGATTACTATCAAGAACACATAAAGAACTAAAAAAAAAAAAAATCAGTCCTTCCAAATTTAAAGATCCAATCTAAAAATGGGCATTTGAGATGAATACACACTTCTCATATGAAGAAATATGAACAGCAAGTAAATATGTGAAAAAATGTTCAACATCACTGGTTATTCAAGAGATGCAAGTTAAAACAACACTGAGATTTTACCTCATCACTGAAAGAATGGCTATTATCAAGAATTCAAGCAATAACAAATGCTGGTGGAGCTGTGGGGGAAAAGGAACCTTTCTCCACTGTTGGTGGGAATGTAAACTGGTGCAACCACTATGGAAATCAGTGTGGAGATTCCTCAAAAAATTAGAACTACAGGTCCCTTTCGACCCAGCTAGTCCCCTTCTGGATATCTTCCCAAAAGAATTAAAAACATCATACCACAGCAATATAAGTGCACCCATGTTTATAGCAGCAGCACAATTTGTAATAGCTAGATCTTGGAAACAACCTAAATGCCCACTGACTGAGGAATGCATAAAAAAGATGCGGTATTTTTATGCAATGGAGTACTCAGCCATACTCAGCCATAAAGAAGGATAAACTGGAGACTTATAGGTAAATGGATGCAACTCGAGACCATACTCATTAGTGAAATAAGACACACATATGTAAATATCATATTGTCTCACTAGTGTGAGAAGCTGAAAGTAACAACATACATATATGTGTATGTATATGCTTATAAAAAATAGTTAAGATAGTTATATTACTGATGTCTCTGAGTTCAATAAAGAGAAAGATCTGCACTGAGATTGTTTGAACAATTGTAAGCATATGTCTTATGTTCTGGGTGAATGATTTGGGGGTGACGATGCACAATGTATGTACCATTGTTGACCCTTGATTGACGTGTTTTGACATTTTTAGTTTTTTCTCTTTTTTTTCCTTGAAATAAGATTTGAAAAAAAAAAAGCCCAATCTGAGCTTCATAGTGAGACTCTGTCTCAAATAACAAACAAAAAGTAGCATAGTACAATATATTTTAATTGAGATAACTATTTGCCCAGAAATTATACCTACTTTGGCTGGAAGACTGCTCTGCCGAGGTTTCTGTATCAAAATGTGGACCTGAAGAAGTATGAAGAACTCTCTTACTGTTATTCTCCCATTCTTGAGTTTCTGAGAAAAGAAAAAAAACGTGTATGACCACTGAGTATAAGCAAACTATGCATGAGTAGATTTTATTTCTTAATGGGGTTGGGGGATTAGGTCAGTGGTGCAGTGCCTGCCTGGCAAGCATAAGATCCTGAGTTCAACTGCTAGTACCAAAAAACAAAACAAAACAAAAAGACAAAACTAAAACAAAACTAAAAATTATTTCTTAAGTGCATTCACAAAAGCCAAAGCATATGTTTTTTAATCTTCATTTCTTTTTCTTTTTATTTTTTGACACAGGGTCTCGCTGTATAGTCCAGGCTGAGCCTTAAGCTCACTATATAGCCCAGGCTGGCCTCAAACTCATGGTGATTCCTCTGCCTCAGTCTCGTGAGTGCTGGGATTACAAGCATGCACCCTGCTTTAATCTTGTTTTCTACTTCATATGGTCTGGGTGTTGGCCCTCTCAAAAACTCATGCTGAAATTTAATCCTCAGAGTCTTTGGGAGGTAATTAACATTAGATGAAGTCATGAGGTAGGGTCCCTATGATTGTATTCGTGGCTTCTGAAGACACCCAGGTTAGCAAGCTTGTTTTATCTTACTATGTGATAGCCTGTGCTGCTGCAGACTCTGCCTAGCAAAAAGGCCCCACCAGCAACTGAGCCAACACCAGTGCCACGTTATGGGACTTCTCAACCTCCAGAACTGTCAAGTAAATAAACCTCTATTTTTGTTGTAAACTTGTATTTTCTATAAATTACCTAGTCTATGATATTCAGTTATGGCAACAGAAAATGGCCTAAATTTCTACTTCATATAATTGTTGAGTCCTTAACAAAGAAAACTAATCTGTATATTTGAAATATTTCATAATATTTCATGTCTGTGATACATGCCTGTAATCCCAGCACTCAGGATGCTGAGGCAGGAGGATCACCAAAAGTTCAAGCACAGAATGGGCTTCATAGCGAGTTCAAGGCCAGCCTGAGGTACATAGAGATATCTTGTCTCAAAAAACCAAAGGAAAGTAATTTTTGGTGTGAGATACTGGAAATTGAAACCAGGGCCTTGGAGATATTCCCAGTCTTTTTAAAATTTTATTATTTAATTTTACCTAATATTTATTTATATTTTTTGTTTTTTGAGACAGGGTCTTTCTGTACAGTTCAGGTTGTCCTTGAACATGTAGTAATCCTCCTGCCTCAGCCACCTGAGGATAAGATTATAGGTAAGTGCCACTACACTTAGGCCTCACTAAAGTCACTAAATTGCCCAGGTGGGGTTCAAACTTGTAATCCTTCTGACTCAGCCTCCCAGAATGCTGGGATTATGGGCATTTGCCCCCATGCCCACTTTTTAAAAAATGTTTTTTTAAAAACAAGAAAATTAGTCTGTTAGAAGTAAGTACTTCCAGCGACAGAGCTCAGTGGCCCAGCACCTGCATGGCAAGCACAAGGTCCTGAGTGCAATTTCCAGTACAAACAAAAAAGAAAAAGAAATAAATACTTTTAACATACCTCCCTCAAGCTCTCTTCACAAATAGTGTGTCCAAGAAACTGGGATTCCATTTGACTATTCCGGTACACTAGAGAAGTAAACCAAATTCATGTGATAAAAAAATTAAAGTTGTAGACATAATTTTAGTTATCTTTCAGATTTAGGCATTGTTCATAATCTTAAATCCACCCACTGGGATGGTTCTGGGAAGAAAATCATGTAGCAAGGCAAAATATATCACAGTTTTAAGGGTCCATTCAATGCTTCTTCATAAATTATAAAACTCTGAAGTAACTGTATTCCTTTGTAGTATATCACTCCTCAATTTATTAAATAAGAATTAAAATAAATCATACTTAATAATTCTTTAATCCTTGAAAAGGTTTAAACTATATTCAAATATTTCATAAACTGAAATGCATTTATTAATAGTGAAGAATACAAATTTTAAAAAAGAATGTAGATAGCTATTATTAAGCCTTCATAAAGATCTTACTGCTGAAGTCCAGAGAGGTCCCATCAGCCTTGATTGAATCCAGAGAGCTGCTGCCACTAGATGAGGTCCTGCTCAGGTTTTTTATCAATATGCTGTTAGCATTTTTATCTATATCCTCTTCAGAATGGTGATCAAAAATCTAAAATTACCAATTAAGAAACATCATCAGAATAATTACTATACAAACAACTAAATGTTTGTTGAACACTAACAAATATATCACTAACATAAACTTTATCTGTAAGTCACATGAAATACCTTTATAAAGAATTCGAGAATCAGGCAACTTTGGCCTTTAATTATAGTTAAAAGTAATTTTATTAAAGATATAATAATCTTAGGAAGGCATGGTGGCACACATCTGTCATCCCAGCACTTGAAAGATTAAAGTAAAGAGGACTGCCATGAGTTCGAGGCCAGCCAGGGCTATCTAGTGAGTTCATGGGCAGCCTGGACTACATAGTGACAGTCTGTCTCAAAACACCAAAATAAATAAATAAATAGATAAAATATATATATAAAATATATATATACTATATATATACACACAAACACATAAATAAAAATATAATTTTATGCATTAAAGTGTATACACAAACTGTTTTTTAGCTATATCTAAGTTATAGCTAGGACCTATAAACTATCAAATATTGACTTACCCAATTATTCAACTACCAGCTATCAACAACTGTGCTACTTCATCAGAGAAAATCAGACTACAATGTTTAATATACATGGTGGCCCTGGCTAGTGCACAGAAATGAAACAGGGTGGGGCCATGGCAGTGGCATTAAGATGCACCTGGCCCAGGGAAGACAATAAAATTGGAAGATTCTGCCAGGGAATCGATCCTTGGGGATCGAGTTCATGACTTTGGACTTGCCAGGCAGGCACTTGTGCTGCTGAGCCAAACCCTCCACCCAAGAAATTTATTTCTTGGCTTTAGTACTTGCCTCTCCAGCTGATTAGGACTTCTTTGGGTGAAATCAAATAATAACATAATCCTGCTTTTTAACCATTTTAATCATTTGACTTTACAGCTTTAAATACAATCTGCACAGCCATGCATAGTGGTACATGCTTATAATCCTAGAACTTGGCAGGCTGAAGCAGGAGAATCCTGAAGCGCTCAAAACCAGCTTTGGCTACATCGTGCAAAGACAGCCTGAACTATATAGAGGGGCCCTCTCTCAAAAAAAACCCAAACATTAAAAAAAAAAAAAAAGCATCTTCATATATCTGCTTACTTTTTTGGGACACTAGGGATTGAAACCAGCACCTCATACATGCCAGCCAAGTGCTCTATCACTGAGCTACATTCTTAGCCCTTTACATGTTCTTTGAATATATTCTTTTTTCTAGCAGCTAGAATGTAAGCTTCATGAAAGATGTTTTTGTTGGTACAGTCCCACCTGTGCAATCTAAAATACTGCCTTGAACAAGATTAGTTCTATTGAACTGGATAATACTAATGTTCATAAAATGTGGTCAGTATAATTATAAAATTATAGGTACTAGGTTTTTAAAGCTTCATAACTACTTTTTTTTTTTGTACCAAGGATTGAACTCACAACGGGGCGCTTTCAAGGCGGGGGCTTATGCCGCTGAGCTAAATCCCCCCTTCTTCATGACCTCATCTATTTGTTTTCTTTTTGTGGTGATGGTGGGGGGGCATTTCTTCAGAGTTTTTTCATGGTATCACTATGGTGGCCTTCATGATTCTTGTGCCTCAGCCTCCCAAACCCTGAGATTACAGGGATTACAGGTGTGGACTACCATGCTTGATGACATCATCTTAAAGAGACAGTAAAATCATTCTATATTTATTTATATGGATCTTAACAAAATTTAAACTTTGTAGGCATTTCATTAGTCTTTATTTTCCCACCTATAAAAAAAACTTTGCTTTGAGTGACTAGTTTTATTCTCTACAAAGTTATCCAAACAAATGTCTCTTAATTTAAAAATCAAAAATTAAAAGAAATCTGTCTTCTTTCAATGAATACAAAGTCTTGCTTCACTTTGAGACAATGGGCTTGACTTAGGCATTTTTTCACACACTAAGAAATGAATACACAGGTTCTATATATCTTCATTGCCAAGGAAAGTTGGTCAAGCTTTTCTTTACTTTTTGGAGATTGAACCTATGGTTTTTGCATTATACTACATCCCCAACCCTTTTTATTTATTTATTTTTAATATGGAGGCAGTGTCTTAAGTTGTTCAGGCTAGCCCAGAACAGTCCTAACAAATCTTTTAAAGCTTTCAATGATACAAACAGCCAGTTGTGGCATGCGTGCCATAGGTTTGCCACCACTGGCCTACAACTTGCAATCCTCGGCCTCCCAAGTCCTGGGATTACAAGTGTGCTCCACCACACTCAGGTAAGCTTCATTTTTGCAGTTTACAGATCAGACAACTTTCTAGTGCTCACTTTGGCAGCATATATACTATTAAAATTGGAATAATACAGATAAGCATGACCCTTACAAGAGTAACATGCAAATTCGTGAAACAAAACTTTTCTACTGATATTAAAACAAAACCAAAACTTTTCCACTCCCCAAATATTGCTAACACTAAAGATGACTTTTTCAATTACTAGCCCCAAGAGATTCTCATATACAAAGCAACACTGACAACTCACCAGAGGTGACAGAATTTGAGAATTAAACAATTTCAACATTTTTTGTTGTCTTTGCAATACTAGGGATTAAACTCAAATCCTTTGCACTAAGCTACATCCCTAGCTCATTACTTTATTTTTAAATTTTGAGACAGGATTTTGTTAAATTGTTAAATTGCCCAGGTTTGGCTAGAACTTTGAATCCTGTGCCTCAGCCTCCCAGTCTGCTGGATTACAGGTGTGTACCACCATGTCTTGTCTGGTATTTTTGGCTGTGCTGGAGAATGAACTTAAGGAATGCTGAGCTACCTCACCAGCCCTTGTTTTATTTTGAGATAAGAGTCTCACTAAATTGTCCAAATTGCCCTCAAATTCTGAATCCTTTTGCTTCAATCACACAAACAGCTAGGATTACAGGCTCTTATGAACAAACCCCACTAACACCGGTTAATTTTTGTAATCCTTTCCACTTTTTGTGGCTATTGCCACTGTAAGTTATTTTGAAATCTGTTAATAAATTATTTCTTGGATATTATATATAGGAATGTTTCCATATCCTTGTAATGGAAATAACTAATTTCTACATACTTAAAGACTAAAATTCAAGGATATACACATGTTTAAAAAACAAACACCTCAAGAACATTCCTTGGTTCAAAACAGCTCACACAGGTGTAATGGCACATATCTGTAATCTCAGTACTCAGGAAGGCTGAGGCAGGATTATTGTGAGTTCAAGGCCAATTTGTACTATATAGCAAAACCCTGTCTCAAAAAAGAAAACAAAACAAAAAGAGCTTACCTCCTGATGCTGTGTAGCATCACTAGAATTAATCTCATATTTTCTGATTTTTTTCTCATTCTCAACATCATCATCTTCTTGTACCCAGGTTCTTTTTTGGCTGTTGCTGGTTTCTTCCATTTTGTCTTCAGATGGTGAAATCTCTTTTTGATATGTCTCAATCAAAGGCTTTCCCTCAATTTCTATGTTAATTGAGTCTGAGGAATTAATCTCACCAGAATATATGGGAAGATTTTCCTCATTTATATACTGAGATGGACTTAAATTCAGTTTAGCTGCAACAGATCCAATTCCTGAATCTTTGGTGGAGACGGTCTGAGTTTCTAAATGATTTAAAGCAGTTGCCTCTATTGGCATCTGCTCTAGGTCATCAATATCAGTGACACTACAATTTCTCTTGTTTGGCAATTTGGGCAAAAATATTCCCAAAGGACATCTCCTCATTTTATCTTTAACAACTGTCTTTAATGGTACAGGGGTAGTTTCATCTCCATTATACGAATTTTTATTTTCTTCAACTCTGTTATGTTTAGCATCAATGGAGGGTATCTTAACATTATCTATTTCTGTAGACTGTGCTATAGTCACATTACTGAGTGCTTTATTTTCTAATTTGAGTAATTCTTCTGAAGAAGGCAGTATATAAGCAGTTTGAAAATCTAAAAACTCTTCAGGTTTTCCATTCAAATTATTCAGGCTTGGCTTAACACTACTAAAATATGGAATATCAGATGCAAGTATAGTACCTGTTTCTTTAGCATTGGCATGGATTTTAATAACTTGGGCACTCAAGTCTGTGTTACTGTGGATATCTGTATTTTCCTTTAGTTCTTTTTTACAGCCTATAGCAAAGTGTTTCTCATTATTGAACATTTTGGATTTGTTTGAACATGTGGGTGCGGAGCAGTTCTCTGTAACAATATTTAAACTCTCATTTTCCGTGTTAGACAGCTTTGACACATCTTCACTGACAACATTCTGTCCTTTTTGGCTGAACACGAGTTGTTGGGTTGAGACATGAGGCTGAGAAGTAATGAGAGCATCATCAACAAACGTCTCTATTTGATCCTTTGGAAGTTTAAAAGATACATGCTTTAAATTGAGTTCAGTCATTTCCCCTAGGTTTTGATTATGCACTAAAGTTTGACTAGGTAATAGATTTTCAGGCTCTTTTTGCAGATCTTGATCTTTGAGTAGTGTTACAGCATGGTCTATCTGTCCTGTATAATTAGTTGTAATAACTTCTTCCTTCTCTAACAAAGGACAAGGAGCAAAAAGAGGTGGGCCCTCAGATTCCAAATAATATTCACTGGCTAACTTATCTGTAAAAGCAAGGTCATTTTGCACTAGGTACTTACTAGCTTTATCTTTATCACATGAGGACATGACATTATTCTCCAAATTATTAAAAGGAGAAATAACATCTGGTGAACAAGAATAATTATCACTGGATCCACAAATAGCAGCCACATGACTACCTGTAAAATCCACATTTTTTCTATCTGTACTACTTACCTGACAGCTTTCAATTCTGGCTTTTTCCAATGTATAGGCTTGGTCTACAACTTTTTCCATGCCGTTTTCACCTGCAGCAGCCTCATGGAATTTGATGATTCCTTTTTCACTCTGATGCCTAGAGAATGTATTCATAGGAATAGAAGGTATTATATGATCCTTTTGCTCAGGGTGAATAATTTTGTTTTCTATAGCCAGTATTTGGTTTTTAGTAACTTCTTCAACATAGTTATTAACCTTAGGAAAATAAACATTTAAGTTTTCTTTTGTCATTCCAAATTTAGAATGTTCTTTAAGTATTTTCTCTGTGGCTTGACAATCGATGAAAACAGTATGGGAGTTGGTGACTTCCAAATTGTTATTATCTACAAACATTACAGTTTTGTTTATAGGCCCAATAGTTACTTCATCTGGCGACACAGTTCTATTTGCTGAGGCAATTGTATTACTTCTAGTGATTTCCATGTCATCTTGCCCGCAGTCATACAAAATAGTCCTAGAGATTTCTGCTGAAGGTACCAAACTGAAGTCTTCCCTCTCTTCAAGAGTACTTTTGCTATTTATTTCCACCATACAAGTCTGGATGATAGCCATGTCATTTTTATCATCCTCTGAAGATGTACTGGGCTTGTCATCTTGGAGCCTAAGGCTTTTTCTTCTCTGACTTTTGACTGATAGAGGTTCACTGATAGATCCAGCCTTTTGTTTATCTTTGACATTTTCCCAAGTGGCTAATTCAGATATGCCCATGTTCTCATCAGATAAAAACGCTATAGGTTTCTCTGTAGGATCTCTGTTAGAACACTCCTCTAGTGGTGTTACTTGTCTGTCTTTTGGTGCTGGGTGATCACTTTCAGAAAAGAAAACATTATCCTCAGAAAATGTCACTTCTGGTTTTTGTAGGCTTTTCCTATTGGACTGTTCAAAGTTAGATCGATCTGGAAGTATGGCTCTCTCTTCTGCTTGGTAGTCAATGAAAACAGTGTGAGATTTGGTCATTTCTAGTTCATCCTGATTATTTAAAAACATTACAGTTTTATCCACAGACCCTGAACCTATTTCATCTGGTGACAAAAGTTTACATTCTAAAGCAGTTGTGTGACTTCTAGTGATCTCCATATCATCCTCCCAACATGTATACAAAATAGTTTTAGAAGTTCCTGCCAAAGGTATCAAATGAGAGTCGGCCTTTTCTAATAAAAGTTTATGGTTTATTTCCACTGTGTGACTCTTGGTGATATCCATATCATTCTCATCACCCTCTGAAAATACTAGAGTCTTATCAATTTTTAGTGCACCAATACTTCTTTTTCCACAATTTTTGACATTTTGTTTTTCTTTTAGAAATCCAGGATTCTGTGTATTTTTGTCATCTAACATATCCTTATCATTACACATAAATACTTCAGTTTTTTCTATAGGGCTCTTATCATGTTGTTCCACTTTTACATCTGTTTTTGTGCTTTCTCTTGGGAGCTGGGTGGTTCTGTGTTCTATATTAGCATTATTAATTTCTTGTAGTTCAGTAGGACCAAATCCAATGACAACAGTGTGACTCTTGGTTAGATCCATACCTTGCTCCTCCTCTGAACAAACAGTCATCTTGTCATGAGAACAGTCAGGTGTGGGATCCTCTAAATTTTTCCTTAGTGACTCAGGAAGTATGGAATTCTGCTGTAGTACAGATTTCACTACATGACTGGTCAGAGTGGTATTATGATTCTTCATGGCAGACTGCCTTTCTGATGAAACTAATGGCTCTGTGTTAGAAAATGAAGAGTCCTCGTTTAAAATTGTATTTCTATTATTTCCTAGTGGTGCTTGTTTTTGAAGAATTGCCCCTGAATAGACTATATTATGGTTTGTTGCTGTGTCCTCATTACAGCCAGCTGATGGAGAAGAATCTTTATCATGATAGAGCAGGCTCTGCTGCAATCTTCCCTCAGATACACCAGGAACTAAGTTATAATTTACATACATTTTTCTATCTTCTGACCCAATTATATAATTTTGGAGCATCTTTCCTTTTTCGGGTATTGATGTGGCCATCTGTACATCTGCCTGATATTGTTCAAATATTTGATTATCTATTACAACTGTGTGACTCTTGGTAAAGTCAATGCTGTCTTCTGAGTAAATAGTTTTCTCTGTGATACAAGGTATGGCACCTGGATTGGGACATATTTTAAAATAATTACTGTCATGCTTTAGCAAATTTGTCTCCTCTCTCACACTTGAGAGACACTTGGTCAGCTCCATGGCATCATTACAACTAGAATAAAAACCTGTCTTATTACCTGGAATAAGCAGTTCACTAGAACATATAGATTCTTGGGTCACTGCCAATGTTCTGCTATCTTGATCAAAAGTTTGAGTGATTCTGCAAGTTTCTGACTCTGTAATATGACTTCTGTTTATAGGTAGTTTATCTTGAGAGATTAAAGAAGAGTCTGGAAAAGCAGCATTGAATTTCTTAAAGATCGTTTTCTTTCCTAGAGCTTTAGTTTCACAGTCTGTTGCAATATCCATTACAGTCTGAGTTTGATTTGCTGTTTCAGATGAATTGTCTACAGAAGGTAAAACTTGTAATGTGTGGTTAGTTGCCAAATCCATGCAGTCATTGTCATAAATTGTAATGTCACCTTTAAATTTCCTTAAGTTGGCCTCACTGGTTATGGGAACGAAAGTCTGAAGATTGTCTGTATGACACTGCGTTAAATTCATTCCATCATCTTGTTCTCTAAAGATTCTAGTCATATTACTACTTTTCTCATCTACATTAAAAGATGTACATATTTGATGGGTGGAAGGGGTGTTATTTGATTTCTTGGAATAAATAGTAATTTCAGAATTTTCTTTATTAGGCCCTGTAAAAAAAGAAGCATTACACTTCCCTGTTTTCAATCTTTTTATGAAGTCACTAAAATTTTTTTTCTCTGAAGTGTTTTGATCCATGGAAATGCTTAATTCTTTTTTTATTCTTGAATCCTCAGTGTGGCACTTTAAGTTAGCTAGAAACGATGTGGTGTCTATCTTAGCATACTTTTCATTTTTGGAACAATCTAAAAGGTCTTTGGTAATCATCACAGTGTTACTTGCTGTCAGATCCATCTGGTTTTCATCTGAAAAAATGACTGTCTGATCATTTGTATGTTTCTTTTCATGCTTGTGTTCTTTACTTGAAAACTATTCAGAAAGAAAATAAAAGAGATTAGACCAAATGTAAATTTCTAAAATATATTCTACAACATTACTATGTAAACAGTTCTCAGTGAGGAGTCAATGCTGTGGTATGTTGTATGCAATTTGTTTTTAAAAATTTTTAGTGTTTGGGAACAGATTAAAAATTCAAGGTTAAGTGTATACCCTGTAGGATGACTTAAAAATGAAAAGAAAGAAACGAAACTCTCCATAAATATCAAATGTAACTGTAATGAAGATTCTATATTGGATAGGTCATTCTCATCCTAATCAAAAAAGTCTTAGAAGGCATAGATAGGTGCACGATAGCTAATTTATTTTATACTCTGGGCTCTGGTCATTTAGTGTATAAAGATACAGTCTAACTCCTTGTTACTCAAACTATAGTCTATGAGCCTACACACTATCAATGAGACTTATAAATACAGAGTCTCATAGTCTATCCCTTATCTACTAGACGTGAATCAACTAAACTTTTTTTCAAAAGAGAGTTTTAATTGGCTTTAAATGAATCTATATTTTAATGAAGTACTAAGGGCTGTGGATTTAGCTCAGCGGCATAAGCGCTTGCCTTGTAAGCGCGTAGTCGTGAGTTCGATCCTCAGTACCCAAAAAAATAAAATAAAATAAAATAAAGTCCTAGGTAATGCATATGTTTATTAAGCTTTAGAAGTCCTGGTATACATGTCAGTATGATTTAAATGGCTAGTGATTTAACTGTCCTTGGTTAACTGGGCAGGTAGGAAGTTTTTCCAGTCTATATTGATTCATTTTGGTAAGTCATCCCTAAATCATGTCATTACTATTAATTTCTTGGTATTTTTAACCCCCCCCCCGAGACAGGGTCTCCCTAGTCAGTCCAAGCTGGCCTTAAACTCACTTTGTAGCCCAGGCTGGTCTCAAACTAATAACAATTCTCCTGCCTCAGCCTTCCAAGTGCTAGGATTACAGGCGTGCACCACCATGCCCAGCTTTGTATTTTTAAAATTTTAACTGTAGAGAGATTTGAAAATAAAGATATTTGCATGAACTCATACCTCTCTTTGCTGTACCTGGGTCTGAATGGGAGCACAAAGCAATGTGTTCATCCCTATTAAGAAAAAAGAAAAAAAATGTAGTCACAAAAAATTTATATCATCAAGACTCTGATTTTCCACTTCTTAGGCCCTTTACCAGTTAAAAGTACTATATTTGGGCTGGGGATTTAGCTCAGTGGCTTAAGCACCTGCCTGGCAAGCGCAAGGTCGTGAGTTCAATCCCCAGTACAAAAAACAAAACAAAAAAACTATATTTACTAGTTATTAAGCTCTTCATAAGGACTTGAGAATTAAATTCCATTAAGATTGTTAATTGTCTTTACGGGGAGGTACTGGGGAATGAATCCAGGGCCTTGCAACTACTCAAGTACTCTATCAGTAAGCTATACCCCCAGTCCCTAACTTCTTTGAAAGACAGAGATTGATGGTTATTGTTTCCTCTGTGTGAATATTTTTAGAATGTGGCAGCAATTTTAAAAGTTGGAAATTTAAACTATTACTTATTACATTTTACTTATTATGTCTTTTCATATTTATATTTTTACTTCCCAGATAGCAGAGGTACCTAATGAATACTAAGTGATGAGAATGAAAGATTAGGATAAGATTTTAAGGACCTTTTATGCTATGTTAAGGAATTAATATGTTTGCATAATGAAACATATGCATTTTATAAAAATAAGTACAAAGCCAGGCATGATGGCACACTCCTGTAATCCCAGCACTTGGGAGGCTGAAGCAGGCAGATCATTGTAAGTTTGAGACCAGTCTGGGCTACAAAGTGAGTGTAAGGCCAGTTTGGACTGCCTAGTGAGACCCTGTCTCAGAAAGGTCAAAAAAAAAAAAATTTATTATAAGATATAATGCATTTTATAAAATATTCATTTTAGAAAAGTAATAAAAACATAATAAAGAAAATAGATTGAAGAAAAGATGAGCCAGTAAGATAGCTACTACACTAGTTCAGGTATAAGATGGTAAGAGCTTCTATTAGGGCAAGAAACAACAACAACAAAGAATTAGCCGGGCATGGTGATGTACATCTGTAATCCCAGCACTCAGGAGACCGAGGCAGGAGGATCACTGTGACTCCAAGAACAGCCTGGACTACAAAGAGCTCAAGAACAGCCTAAAATGCATAGGGAGGCCCTGTCTCAAAAAGACCACAAAAAAAAAAAAAAGATTCAAAACATTTTAAAACTGAAATCCAGGCATGGTGATCCACATCTGTTACTCTCAGTGCTTGGGAAGATGGATGATGCAGCAGCACTGCCACAAGTTTGAGGCCATCCTGAACTATACAGCAAGACCCTGTCTCAAAAAAAACAAAAAAATTTGTTATATAAAAATTTGATCACAAACTTAACTTTGGAAATAAGGGATTGAAGATACTACACACAAACAGGGAAAATATTTATATATTATGCATGTATATGGCAAACTTTAGTACCTGTGACAAAATAATTATAAGACTTTTTGCGAGCCAGGCATGGTGGCACATGCCTGTAATCCCAGCACTTGGGAGGGTGAGGCAGGAGGATCATTGTGAGTTTGAGGCCAGCCTGGGCTGCAAAGTGAGTTCAAGCCAGACTGAACTGCATAGCAAAGCCTTGTCTCAGAAAAAGACGCAAAAAAAAAAAAAAAAAAAAAAAAAAAAAAAAAAAAAAAAAAAGGCCTAAGGAAAAAATGTCAGTTGAACAATTACATTTGTACTGCGTTTAATTTACATTATGATAAATGTTCCTTTTCTGTCAAGAAGTGTAACACTTTGTAGACTGGCTACTTTGAATAACACTCAAGTTAGGTGAAGTGTAAAAGCGAAATGAGGGGTCAGGGATATAGCTCAGTGGCAGTGTCGGCCTGGCAAGTGTTAGGTTGTGAGTTTGATCTGAAGTACCAAAAAAAAGCAAAGTGAAGTGAAAAAATGAAAACTGACAGCCAAATTGGAATAGGAAAGCACTTTAGGTAGAGAAAAAAACATTTATAATACATACATGCAGAAAACATCCATGGGGGGATTGCGAATAATTCATAATGGTCTAAAGCACAGGATACCTCCAAAGGGTAGGAAATAAGGTTGGAGAAAAAGATAGTGCAAATTATAAAGCACTTTTTAGGGCTGGGGATTTAGCTCAGTGGCATACGCGCCTGCCTTATAAGTGCGCAGTAGTGAGTTTGATCCCTGGTACCAATTTAAAAAAAAAAAAGCACTTTTAAGTGTTAAGGAATTTGGACTTCATCCCGTCTGCAAAAAGGGTCATTGAACCATTTTATTTATTTTTTAATTTTTTTTTGGTACTGGAGATCGAACTCAAGACCGCGCACTTGCAAGGCAGGTGCTTATGCCGCTGAGCTAAATCCCCGGCCCATTTTTTAAATTTTTATTTTTTCATTGAACCATTTTAAATGAGGAGATAACATAATCAAATTTAGAAATATCAAGAATGGACTGGAAAGATATGAAACTAAATATAACAGTCCAAGAAAAAACAATGAAGACTTGCATTAAAACAATGGCAGAAAAATAAGAGATAAAGAGATTTTGCAAGATGTTTAGGAGACAGAATAGCTAGAAAGTAGAGGCTAATGAATATGAGGAATAAAGGAAGAGTTCAAAATAATTCCTCCATTCCTGACTTGAATGAATGAATGAATGAATGAATGAATGGAAATCCAAGATAGAAAAATCACAAGGTACAGCAGGTTTGAGAGACATCATAACATGCTTATGAAAAGTCATATAGAAGGCCTTGTATAAAGAACAAAGCTTTCTTTAAATTAGTTTTTCATGGATCCTATATACATTACCTATCAAGAAACAAAGAGAAAAGTATACAAAAAGAGTATTCTGATCATACTCACCGGTAATCTCACAATACCTATCTTCTGAATTATTCCTAAAAAGCAAAAAGGCATTTTTATAATCTCTATCCCATACAGTTACCTAGAATAGCAATATTTAAAAGAGTAGGGAAAGTCGGGCATGGTGGTATACTCCTATATTCCTGTGCCATGATGGCACACTCAGCAAGAAGGCTGGGGCAGGATGGCTGCAAGATGGAAGCCAGCCTGGGTTGTGTAGTGAGTTCAAGGCCAGCCTAAACTGTATAGTGGAAAAAAAGAGTAGTGCAAGCTGGGCGTGGTGACTTATGCCTATGATCCCAGCACTCTGGTAGGTTGAGGCAGAAATACTGGAAGTTTGTGCCTCGTCTAGGCAACTCAGAGACTTAGTGAGACCCTATCTCTAAAAACGAAAAGTTTAAGAATGAAATCGCTGAATTAGGGCACATGCACTTAAAATTCTGAATGATACTGCCAAATTGACTGTAAAATTTATATTCCCACTAGTAATGAACAACAGTTTTATTTTTTTTGTACCAGGGATTGAACTCACAACCTTGTGCTTGCCAGGCAGGCACTTAAGCCACTGAGCTAAATCCCCAGCCCGCAACTGGTTTTTTTTGGGTGGGTGGGTGGGACCAGGAATCAAACTCAGAGTCTTGCACTTGCCAGGCAGAGTGCTGTGCCACTGAGCTATACTTCTGGCCCTGCAACTTCTTTTGTATATCCTTAACTGATAAGAAATATCTCAGTGGACAATCTTTGGCAACCCACTCAGGACTGCTTCTGACTCTCTAGGATAAATATATTTTGCTCTTTAAAAAAAAATCTCAGTGTAGTCTAAATTTGTATTTGTCTTATGATTAATACAGGAAAGCGTCTTTTCATTTGCTTAAAAGTTACTTACTTTTCTATGTAGATGTTTAGCATTCCAAATCTGAAATTGAGAACTTTTTGAATGTGACACCCAAAAAGGCTTGTATTTGGATCATTTTAGAATTCAGAGTTTCAGATTAGGGATATTCAGTCCATAAAATCTATACAAATATCTAAAATCTCAAAAACTGGTAAATCTGAAACACTTCTGGTTCAAAGTATTTTGGATAACATGCAATTGTTATTAATACTGTAACAAAAAAGACTAATGAAAACAATCTATTAATGAATTTAGTGATTTATATATGAAAGTAATCATCAGTCTACTAAAACTACAAATTAGATAATGCACATCTTCATTAGATAGAGCAGTAATTACACTACATTCTGAAAAGAATCTACATTTTGAATTAACACTACATATTTCACAAAAGGGCTACAAAAACACAAAAATGTTTTGTTTTTGCTTTTGTTTTTTGAGACAGAGTCTTGCTATAAAGTACAGGATGGCCTTGAACTCACTATGTAGCTAAGAGTGGCCTCAAACTCACAAGATCCTCCTGTCTCAGACCCTCAAGTGCTGGGATTACAGGTATGTTCCGTCTCTTTTTGTAGCCAAAAAGAAAATTTTTTTTCCTAATTTTTACAAAGATAAGGTCATTTATTCATGTTATATTCCTGGATTTCACAGGCAAAACTCCAGTTGTCTGTTCTGAACACCGAAGTCAGATATTCCCCCACACGTATATATTTGCATATGTTAGAAATAAAAATACATAGCACAATAGGTCTCAAGGAAATGAAAGTTGTTTCCTGGTTGTGTGATGCAATCTATACCCAAGCCAGTACTCCACGGTGACCCTTGTTAGGCTAAATGCCAGTATAGCATTTCCTTTACCCTCCTGTGCCAACCTCAATCTTTCCCAGAGGCCATGTCACATGGGGTTACCAGCAACATGACAAGCAGACAGAGAAGTGTAACATATGACAATTCCACAGAAGGCTCCCTTAACTCTCAGCCCTGGAATTTCCAGTGAGAAAACCAAACCCACAGCATCTCACAGGCTGGGAAAATGTCTTTGGTTGTGCCTTGGGACTGGGGCTACCCTCTGTAGACACTAAAAAATCAGCAAATAGTGGGTATAGGTGAAGCAGAATTTCCCTTGATTCTGAGAATGAACCATATACTCATGAGTGAAAATGTAACAGGAAAAAAGAAAAAAGAAAATGCAGAATTTTAACAGTGAAGGAAAGAAAACATTTGTTTTCTTTTAAGGCACTTTGGAAAAGTCAGGATCTAAGAACAGAAAAGCTTCTATATTTCTCAAAAGTCACTCTTCAAGACCTTAGTCTTTTTTTTTTTTTTTTGTGCCAGGGATCAAACTCATGACCTTGTGCTTGCCAGGCAGGTGGTTATGCCACTGAGCTAATTCCTTGGCCTCAAAACTCACTCTCAGTGCAGTCTCAGTTTCAGTAACATCATTATTAAGGTATGGGGAACCTAGGTCAGAATAGGCCTGCTGCACAGCCCTGTTTACTTCTGGGTAGGAAGATAATTTCTAACCAAAACAAAGATTTCTGGGGAAAAAAACAAGTCAGCATCCAAAATGCTCAAGTGATAAGCACAGGCAGGATTAGGACCCAGGTATCGGCGTCACCTCCATACTCAGGGCTGGTCCTCCAAGGAGCAGTAGTTTGGATTCTGGTTGCCCCAGCAATGGGTTCAACCCTAGGATTAGGCAGCTGAATCTCAGGACCTCTGCCCAGGATGGACCTGGGAAAGGCATTTTGTGGTAGGAGTGCCTCCAGCCATCGCACCCCAGGCAGCAACACATCCCCCCAAGAGAGGTGGGTTTGTGAAGGAACCCTGTGGGTTAGCATCATAGGAGTGGAAACACCTGCTAAAACCCCCGAGGAGGAATGGGAAGCTTTAGGCACCAGAGTTCGCAGGAGGAGCTGAGGGTGTGGGTACAGCTGAAATTTCTAGATCACAATTAAAAGGCAGTCATGCTGGAGAATGAATAGTCTGTTTGACCCTGAATGCCACAGGCAAATTTTAGGGACTGGACAAGAGCCAAAGGAACTCAGGGTAGAGAAAGGCAGGGCGGAGAAGACAAAGAACTAGTACTGTAGGGTAAGCCAGAGTGTGGCCACAGCCGCTGTGAGGTGCAGTTCCTGACTGAAACAGAGGCTCCTTCCAGCTGGGGAGGAGCTAGGGGATGTAAACAATCTGACTGCTGTTATTTAGAACCTCACACCCTTGGCCCTGCCCACCTGTGCAGGGTGGGGGAGGTAAAGAGGTCTGCTCCATAGGGCTCAGCCTAGCTCCTAGGTCTCTGCCCCTGAGGTCTTACCTATACCAAAGGATCCAAAGATGATTTTGCTCTTCATAAAACTGGGCCTGCCACCTAACTCAAGAGGCCCATTTTTGGCCATTAGAGCATATATTATTTTTTTCTCCTAAAAAAAGTTCGATCCCCTCCCACATTTAAAACACCATAATAATACACAGGCAATTCTAGTTTATATAACACACCCAGAAAAATAAATTGTCATGACGTAACACTAAATAGCCATGCAAAGATGGATCAACACAAAATGAAGCTAGACCATAATCAGAACTTGATTTGTTCTTTAAACTACAAGCTGCTTCTTTAAAAACATCTTTACATTCAGAAATCAGACAACTTGGAGACAGGCAGTGTAAGTGAGAACACCCAGGGCCTTTGCTCTGATGGCTAAAGTTGCCTTGGGATTCATACATAAGCAGGACAAAGGTTCAAGGCTCAAGTTTTAACATTCTTTTGCCGTGAAAAGACACACATAAAATCTAATTTTTTTTTAAATTAATTTTTTTTAAAAAGGCACATAACATACAGTGATTGTAATAGTTGCATACCACTGAAAAAAGGTAGGGGACATAATAGGAAGCCGGTTGAAACTTTTGTGTTTTTTGTAAAACTTGACAACCAAAAGATATCATTCCAACCAAACTCAGCAGCAGTTTCCAATTTTTCTTTTTTTTTTTTTCTTTCTTTTTTTGGGTGCCAGGGATCAAACTCATGATCTTGTGCTTGCCAGATAGGCACTTACGCCCCTGAGCTAAATCTCGGCCCTCCAATTTTTCATAAAGTAATAAAAAACGTCACATTTTTTTTTAAAACGTCACATTTTTAACCAAAATTCTTACCCATTTCACAATTTAGCAGTTTCATCAGTGGGACTGAGTCCCATAGTCACCAATTTTGAGCTGTGCAGTTCTGAGGCTTTGTGGTGACACTGTGAGCATGTCCAGAAGCCCCCACAGGCTGACATTTTCTACAATGACAAACACCTTGTACTGCTAAGAAGTCACACAAGCCAAGTTGTAGACAAAATGTCCCATTCCTCCTGATCATCTGGAAAGGTGTCTGAATGATGAACAAGGGGACCTATTACTCAGATTGTACAAATGAGAGGGACCAGTCCAACAGACTGACAGACACAGCAGAGATCCCTGGCCATTTTGAATCTCCTATTTGTATCAAAACACTAGCGTGGTGTCCCAATATCCACTGTGATTTTGGTATATAATTGGTGTCTCTCTGGTAGGTGAGTGAATTCAAACCATCAGAGTACATTGTCTCCTCTGTGTGTGCATTTTGGGCAAACCTCTGAGGATTGGGTTCATTTTCCTTGTCTTTTGAGTGGCGGATCATTAGATACCTCCCAATCACAGCATTTGGGCGAGATACAGACATGCCCTTAAGAGCTAATCTGTTAAAAATGTCATCATCTTCTCCTCCCCAGCCCCAATAATTATTAGGAAATCCATTGATGATAAGAAACTGTCGTTTACTTAGAGCAGAGACACCTCCAAAATACTGAACATAAGGCAGGCTAAATCCAAACTTGTCCATTGCAACAGAAATATGTCGTGGCTGTGAAAAACACCTGTAGGCATTATGATCATCCATTGGGATGAGGTCCACATCACTGAACACAAAGCAGTTGTAGTCATAGTCCTTTAAGGCTTCTTGAAAGCCAATATTGAGAAGTTTAGCACGATTGAACATACAGTCTCCAGCCTGGTTGATAACATAGATACCATAGTCCAATTGCTGGCGCTGCAGAAGTGGGTGCAAATAATACAGTAAATACTTGAGGTGCTCCTGCCGGTTACGGAATGGAATGATGATGGCCACCTTGTGAGGAGAGATGCATTCCTTGGGGGTGTAACGGCCGCCCATCTTTATCTCTGGATTCTGCATTGCCAAAAACTCCAGATCCACAGGAATGTTAAATTTGATCACTATGGGGCCAATAAGCAGTGGGGACTCCTTGGGGCAAGTGGGCAACAGTGCTTTTGTGGGGGACACTGGGACAGAAGTCAAGTTGTTTGTGGGGCTGTGGTCAGAATCTACACCAGGACTGGAGTGTCCACCCAGGAGAGGCTGAGCAGAGACATCCAAAGGAGGCAGTGGCCAGGTAACTCCGGACTGGGGCTCCCCAGGGGGATGCCTGCTGGCAACAATGTCCAGCATTGTCGTGGGGACTCCAATCAGCTGGGGAAGGTGGCTCAGGTTGAGGCTGGACAGGTAGTAGACAAGGGTGACACCAAAGTGCAGTGCACAGAGGGCCACGAGCAAGCAGCAGGCATGCTGCAGGGAGCCACAGGGCAACGTGGCACTGCCACTCAGTAGCTGCTCCCGAAACCTCATCTTCTCAAGCTGGCTTTAAGAGGCAGGTGAGCTACAGGTGGGGCTTCCCAAAGAAAAATGGTTTGAATGTCACTGTAGCTCAGCCTAGTCTCAGATTTGAAGAGATCCTCTTGCCTCAGCCTCCTGAGTGCTGAGATCACAGGCATTCATCACCACATCTAATCTACGAATAAACTTTTTAAATAGAATTTGAACATGTCCCTTACTTACCGGGTAAACAGAATATTTTCTCCTGCTTCTGTTTCTAAAAATAAAATAAAAAGTAAAGTTTTTCAAAGATACATTGATAAAGCATTAAACAAACAAACAAACCCCCATAAACAGAGATTAACAATTTGAAAAAACAAATTACTTACTAGTCACCCTACTTAATATTCCCATGTCTCAAAGATTTTTGTTTTGAGACAGGATCTTGCTCTGTTGCCCAGCCTGGCCTTAAAATAACAATTCTCCTGTTTTATCCTTTGGAGTAGCTGGGGTCACACATACATGTCACTGTGCCTGGCTTCATGGTATACTTTTTTTTTGTCTTTTTCAGACAGGGTCTCCCTGCAGTTCAGGCTGGTCTTGAGTTCACTTTGTAGCACAGGCTAGTCTTGAACTTGCAACTATCCTCCTGCCTCAGCCTCCTGAGTGCTGGGCTTATAGATGTGTACTACCATGTAAGCTTCATGGTAAATTTTTTAAGTATGAATATGGTAGCACATACCTGTAATCCCAGAACTTTGGGAGGTCTGAGGCCAGCCTGCGTTACTTAGTGACATAACAAGATCTGCCTCAGAACAAAAATTTTAAAAAGGGCTGGGGATATAGCTCAATATAAAGGCCTCTGGAAGGGGGAGAACCAGACAATAAGTTATATCAATTACCTGGTTAGATAGCCATAGTAAAATTTCAAAGAAAAGAGTTAGCAGGGACTATAGCAACATAACATATTTACCTGTAATTTCTGACTTTTGCACTATTTTCATATGAGACTCTGTCTGGAATACTCTAAAACTAAAAATAAAGATGAATGAAAATATGTATATTTTAATTAGAATTTTTTGGTATTAATTTATAGTATATTCTGAAATAAGTAAAGAAAATCTTGCTTTTTTTTTTTGAGGTAGTGCTGGGAATCAAACTCCAGGGTTTCATGAATTCACGAATGTTAGTTTAGTGTTCTACCAAGTTTCACCTTTTGTCCAAAGACACCAGGGGGAAAAAAGGGTAACATTTTATTTCAATTTCCACTTTGTTATATTATTTACTATTACTATTTAAAATGTCAAAATCAGTCTACCACAGTAAAGCCTGCTGTGATTTCTTTTAACGAGCCCTGACCTAATCATTATTTTATTCTTCTCAATAACCTAAAATACTCATTTGATTCAACAATTAGCAAGCACTCCATATATTCCTGGCACTGTACTATATCCTGGGATACAAACACATGATTCTTGGCCTTAAGCAGCTCCCAATGCAAGAACAGTGACTTTTACAAAATACTGGGTACCAGTGTGGTATTTTCATTCATGCATATAACATGTTTTGATCATATCCATCTCCTATTACTCTCCCTGAAACCTACATCCCTTATTCACTTCCTTTTGTATAGTAAGTCTCCCTTCTACTTTTCATGCCATCTTTTTTTAAATTCTACTATTTCCTACCAGAATCCTATTCAGGAAGTCTTTCCCTGTGCCTATGGCTTCAAGTGTTTTTTATATGTTTTTTTTCTAGAAGTTTCAATACTTCCACGTTTCTCATTTTTATAGCCACAACTTTGTTATCTTTTTATTGGTTAGCACCTCAAATACAATGTTAAATTGTTATTGGTGATAGTAGATATCATTGTTTTATTTCTGATTTTAAGAAAATCTCAATACTTCTCTTGAACATAACGATCAAAAATCTTCTAAATAACAATTCTCTGTTTCTTTAATCCAAACACCTTATCCAAACCAGTGCCAACATATTTGTTTTGGTACAGAAAAAAGCATCACCTATAACATTTTTTCCCTTTCAACTTACTTTATAGTATCTGCAAAGCTGACTCGACGAGAGCTTTTCTTATTTCTTAAAGCATTGGATTCCTAGGTGGAGAGAATACATGATATGACTCTAAATGAAACCACTGTGGATTAGTTCTTCAGAGATCACTCTTATTCTAAATTAATTTGAAATGATTTACCAAAAGATCGCAGTTTAAAGTACTTAATGAACATGTGTATGATTTTCAATGAGTTCAATATCATATAACAAATCAAGAATGAAAGGGGACAAAAGTCATGTTACCTATTATGGTGACCTTATTATAATAAAGACTTTATAAAATTTTAATTGTAGCAAAATGTATATAACATAGGGCTGGAGATACAACTCAGTGGCATAAGCACCTGCCTGGCAAGCTCAAGGTCCTGAGTTTGATTCTTGGTACCAAAAAATAAGTAAAATAACATAAAATAACATAAAATAACATAAAATAACATAAAATAACATAAAATAACATAAAATAACATAAAATAAAATAAAATAAAATATTGTAAAATATATTTTATAAATAAATATATTTATATAAATAAAATATATTAACTGTAGAATCTAGCTGATGAATAGATGAGAATTCATTGTAAAATTCCACCTTTGATATGTTTGAAAACATGTTAAATCAGGTGTAGTGGCATATGCTTGTAATCCCAGCACTGTGGGAAGCTAAGGATCACAAATTCAAGCCTAGTCTGGGCAATTTAAGAGACTTAGCGACACTCTATCTCAAAATTTTAAAAAATTCTGGAGATGTAGCGCAGTGTTAAGGCCTTTAATCTCCAGTACTAAAGGAAAGAAAAAAAAGGAGTAAAAAGAATGAAGGACTGGCCATATTAGAGATCACATCATGTATAAGTACTTGTAGGCTTGAAGCTTATGTTTTGTTTGCAGAATAAACAACTGAATAGTGAGATATATGTGTGAAAGAGACAAGAAAGAAGGCCAAAAAAATATGGTTTAAAGATTATTAATACCAGCAGAGTCAAGTTTTTAGATTTTTTCCCCAATGCTTGGAATCAACTCAGGACCCTGCACGTGCTGCACAGCCATTTGACTACCCTGCCTAGAAGAGTCTGGATTTTGACCTAAAGGCCACAGAATGCTTAGTCATACACATTCAAACAAGAATCATGTATGATCTTCTGTCTTCATATAGTTAATAAAACTGCTAATTAAAAATACCACCTTGACAATAACAATATATAAAGCATTTGCACTACTTACATGAACTGTTTCATTCCC
Organism: Dolichotis patagonum; assembly: GCA_004027295.1. NCBI lineage: Eukaryota > Metazoa > Chordata > Mammalia > Rodentia > Caviidae > Dolichotis > Dolichotis patagonum. The sequence goes on along the minus strand of PVJX010026174.1, from coordinate 1,123 downwards.
ATTTTTTAGGTCCTGAAGAGGACTCCGTGGGGGTTTCAAAATCTAGAGGTAATAATTAAGAATTATTCAAGAAAATCTAGTATATGTGTTAATAATCAATGTTTCAAGTTATCCCCAAAATAGCAAAACTTTCTATAAAACTCTCTGAAACTCCTCAAAGTCATACTGCTCACTGCTTTGTGGCAGATTTAAATAACTGATTTTTCCTGATCTTGTCCCTGATTATTTTGTTTTAGTTTTGTTGTCTTTTTAAAACAGGTTTTCACTATGCAGTTCAACTCACAGCAATCCTCCTGCCTCAGCCTCATGGTGTCTCTCTGATTATTTTGCTCCCTCTCATTCCATGTGGTCTATGTGAAGCTCCATATCAATTATGGGTATAGGAAGTAATGCTGTCTAGAACAATCTATTATTTGTTTATCAATAATGATTGGTTCAGGAACAAAGACTTGATCCTATCAGGATAACTATACCAACAAAATTCAGTTCTGAACCTTTTTTTTGCTTTTAATCTTGAGGAAACAGATACCATTTTTCAAATAGGATTTGAACTTGGAAATAGGGACAGCCAGATGTACAACAATCACAGGTAGAGAGTCTGTCTATTAATAGAGATTACCCAAAGAAAACAGTCAATAGAAAAAGAAAGGAAATCCTACCAGGATAATACTGTAGGAACCCCTGGTCAGTAAGTGGTGTCTATAGCTATCTGTCACTATGATTTTTTTCAGTTTTAGGTTACCTAATATACATTTTACCCTTAAATCAGTTTGAATGAATGATTTTGTCTTGCAACAGCTGTGTACACTAAGTTAATTATAGTTTTAAACAGCTTTATTAAAGTATGATTTAAAAAGCATAAGATTCATTGAATTATACTCAAATTCATAACATATGAATTTTTACAGAATTTACATATTTACCAAATTGGGTAACCAGGTTAAATATTTGAGTCTTTCTCCAGAGAATAATACGGAAACCAGCAGAGGTTGATGGGGAAACCAACCAAAATTACTGTAGTATACAATCATCATTCACCAAAAAGTAACAATTACTGGGCCAGTTGCTTAGCTTAGTGGCGTAAGTGCCTGCTTGGCAAACACAATGTCATGAGTTCTATCTC
>PVJX010026173.1:0-26151 GCA_004027295.1 Dolichotis patagonum | reverse complement strand
TAGCAGAGTAAGAGATATGGTGTTAGATACTGTTGATGTCCAGTTGACTTAATGTACTGTGTTGCCTATGTTGTCCTCTTCTGATCTGCTCTGTACTGCCCCCTTTTGTTTTATTCTCTTTTAAATAAAAAAAAAGTGCTCTAAAGGATATAACTGCACGTATGTTTAAGTGTATAAGATAGATGACCATATTGCTGTTTTTGTTAGATCGTTAAGCAGAACTTTTAACAGTCTCACTGTTTGAATGTCCACTTTGTATCCTTTAATTTTGTAAGTTGAACAACTATTCCCAAGATGACAGTATGTAATTTATCAAGTAGTGATTTCTTAGTGTTTTTTTGTTGTTCTTTTCATTTTTCCTTTGGAATTCTGTATTGTTGCTACCCTTTTTTCTGTTTTGTTGGGGTTTTTTTCTCTTTAAACAAATTTTTTAAACAAGAATCTATAAAATGCCTACTGATCTTTAGTGAAAAGAACATTTCTGAGAATCAGGATCAAACTTGCTCACTTCTAGGCTTTTAACAATCTCTCCATGACTGCTTTCTTAGGAAACTGAACATTCCTCTTTAGAATCTCAAAATTCATTGAAACATGAAATGAACCTTTCTCTGCCTTTTATTAGTGTTACTCGTATGGACATCATATTCCCTCTATGCCCATCCACCACAATATTCACACTTTACAATAAACTCCTTGGCAACAAGGGACATTGCTTTTTTTTTTAATTTTTCCTTTGCAGTATTTTTCACAATGTATTTGAAGGGTTGAATTGAATTTCACAAAAGAAAAAAATAGTTTGATCTATGTCGATTCAAAATCACTTTCCTCTATTTTAATATCTAATTTGTGCATAGTTGAATCAGTCCTGAAGTTAATCTGATATGGTAGTTTAGACTAGCAAAGACAGTATATTCATCTTTCTGATCTGGTGACTTTTAATCATATAGTCACAGCCACTCACACAGAAAATAAAACAGTAAATTAAATAGCAAACGAATAGCAGAAAGATGAATGGAATTATCCTTAGCCCTGAAGGCTATTACAGATAATCTATAGTTTCTGCCAAATTCATTCATTCATCTTTGATCCAACACTCTTTTGTTAGGTAACATTAATAGTAATCAGTTACTATTTCCTAAATGACTAAACACACTGGACAGAGTAACATGGAGGCTAGGACTATAGGGCTTTTCTCATGTTCCAGCTATACTAGTTACTACTTTGTGACCTTAAGTCAATTACTTCACTTGTAAAAATGGTCATTAGTTATATATTTTTTATTTAAATGTTTCATCTCTTTGAATTCTCACAAGAACCCTGGTGAGTCACTATCATTTTTAACTTCCTTACAAATTTGCTGTTCACTGGGTGCTAGATGTTGACTTATCAAAAATGACCACATCAGAATCAGTGTTGATCCTGTCCTCTAAAACTTTATAATGAAATAAGAAGGACTGAATCTTAAATAATTAGCAATAATCAAAAAGAATAAAATATTTTCCATAGCATTGGACATCCAAACCATAGAGAACACAGAGGATTCAATAGATGGCTTTATATAAAAGGTAGAGTTTTAGTTGAAACTGAACAGATGCAAAGAATTTCCAGAATTGTAGTGGAAGTAAAGGGCAATCAAGTGTGAGGGACTCCCCCCACCCCCGCCACCCCAAAGCAAAGAATGGAAGCACAAAACTTGGGGTACAGCACTATCTAGAGAACATTTCTCAACTTGCCAGTTGTAAGAATTATTGTAGTGTGACCCAACTGGAATTACTCTTATGCAGAGTATATCAGCTAGAAAGTAGTAGAGTATATCACATATAGATAAATTAAGATTTAGTTTGTAAAAATTTTTTTCTACATCTTGCATAGGTAATGGATGACAACATAAAATGCATTTCTTACTGTGAGTTGCGGTCTGAGAAGTTTGGGAGAATCCCATCTAGGGCTGTTGAACTGTTAGTCATAGGGAGAGATGGCATTGTGGGGCTGTGACTGATGAGCAAGGAGAATAGCAAGCAGGTTTAAAATGAGGTGAGAGATGGAAGGGAGGCAAGTCAGGAGAAACCTCAACAGCCTATAATAGCTCATCCAATTTAATATCAAGTAAGCCTGTTCTGGAAGCTATTAGTAGGTGTAAAATTGAAAAAGGCTTCTCACAAGCAAATACAATCATTTAACATGTGAATAGTAGTAAATTTAATGGGAAGCTCATGAAGCTTTAGCTTTCGCTTCAGGAGTCCTGGTGATCAGTAGCCCTTTCCAACCCCCTGTTCTGTTTTGTATTTATGTTTGTGCCCTTTTTTCCCTAAAAATGCCTTCAAATTGGATAAGCTTTGATACCCATCAAACCTGAATCTGAATATTCCTCAATTTATAGTTAATTTTAATTTAATTTGTACAAAATAGAGCTTCTCATAAAGTTTAAGCTATAGGTATGCATTTAGAATTCTTTTAAGATAACAATTGTATACCTCCTTGTCTATCCTCAAATTCCTACAGCTCTTTATTAACCCTTCCTCTCAACTGGTCCTCACTCCTCATATTTCATGGGCAAAGGGAGTGCCATTCAAAGGAACTTCATTCATCTTTGTACAGATAAATCTATCATATTGCTACTAAAACTTACAGCACAGCCCATGTTTGTTTGAGGAAATGAAGACATTTGTTTTTGCTAATTGATCTCATCTTTTCCTAGTGTTCTTATTTCAATGGGGAAAATGAAAGCAAGTTTAGTAAAATTAACTTAGCTTCTTTTCATTTAAAAGAAGCTGAAATAAATCAGACACACATGCTTAAATATCTCACACTATCTTTTATGTGAGAAACCTAAATTATAAATAAAGAGCAAAATAAAAACAGGTAATAGGAACTAAGAGATATAGATCTTTCTCAAATGGGAAGGGAATGGAGAGATTAGGAGGGGCACAGAGGAGGGAACAGAGGGAAAAAAATTAAGATATGTTCTCTACAGATACCAACTTCACACAAGTAATGTAAAAATTATGTGCCAATATAAATGAATAAACAAACAAACAAACAAACAAATAGGTAAACTAAAAAAAAAGAAGCTGGGAATGTAGCTCAGCAGCACAGCACCTGCCTGGCAAGCACAAGGCCCTCAGTTCAATTCCTGATACCAGAAAAACAAAAATTTAAATTTTGTAAAAAGAAGAAGCTGTCAGCTAACTCTGCTCTGTGAAGTAAGCATTCCATCTTCCCAGGCGTATTCATCTCCCTGCTGTTTTTCCACCTCCCGGGGCCACAGTAGAAGTTGGCGGACACTGACTGCTGTCGGGGGGAGGTGTCCATTCCACTTGCTGTTCCTTGACATTCACCCTGTTCAAGATCAACTTGGGCTACTTGGCTCCTGGCTACTTTGTAGTATCCACAGATGCCACTTGGTCTCTCACCCTATGGCAGACTCCTCTTCTCAACCTCAGGCTGTTTGGCTCCTCCGTTCTCTTTAGCCTGTTCTACCTCCTGGGAGCTAGAAACAGCTTCTTTCTCTCACTCCGTGGAGTTGGGTTGTATTGGTGGCAAGGCTCCATGAGGGAGTTCTCAAGCAACTCTTTCAGCTTTCACTTCTCTCCCACCCTCCTGCCAAGTCAGATGTCACATGATTGGGGAGGAGTTCAACAACTCAGGTTTTCCCACAGTAAAGAACTAGTGATCTAGATTCTGTTTCTTATAACTCTTTCTGGAACATTCTACATAAAACATACTCTCAGGTTAGTCCTTAAGAGGATTCATGTGCCTTCTTTCTTTTAAATGTCCTCTCTTTTGTGGTCTCTCTGTCCTTTATACTTTCCTTGCCTGACTGAGATAAATGCTACTTACTTCTCCTCCTCTATTTATTGTTTTATCCAAATGTAGTACCCTCCATTTCTTCCCTAGAGAAATAATATTTGTGATTAGTTGTATAGTAGAAGAAATAAAAACTCAAATGATAGAAAATAAAAATAACATCAATATATGGTTTTCCAACTTCCAACTTACTACACTGCTATCCATCCATAATATCTTTCTCTTCTCATTACCGGTGAGACCAGTGACATCAAAGGCCAATCTTCCATTTTCCCTGTAGTGTGAGTCTCTATTACCTTTAAGGATTTCTCCCCTCTTCCTCTGCCTTATTAGTCTCTTTTTTTGAGACTCCTCTCGACATATTGGTTTCAATATCACCCAGATTAAAATGACTCATTCTTGATCCAAAGCTACAGGATCATTTCTTCTGTCATTCAGAGTAGATCTCACATCTAAGCAGGGTGAAGTGGGCATCCATATGGAGATATGGCTTGGTGAGTATTACTTAAGCCTGGAGAGGTAAGAAGGATCTCTACAGAGGAACTGGTGGAGATGGTGATGGTCCATCATGGCAGTGGAAGATTGAGGAGTATGCTGGGAGGTGATAGGGACCTGGCAGCACAGACAGGAGAGATTGATTACATGCAGGAACACTAAGTAAGGAAATATGTAAAAGGTAATGAAATCCAGGTTTTTCAGTGAGGGAGACAGTGGGGTGTATTAGATTGACAATATGGTTTACCTTGTGGTGTTGCTTTGGAATTGGAGACAACAGTATAGATTCACAGATTTCCAGTGTATACTGATAGACATGAAAACAAACATAGATGTAAATATGTATAAATATATGTTTATATAATGCATAGCCTCCTAGCATTTCTACTGAGAAAATGTGGAAACAGTGACCCACCAAAAGCAATAAGCACAAATTTTGATTTCTAAATAGCATTCTCTACTAAAAGAAAACAAGAATCCTTAAAGACATGGATGATCTCAAATTTCCTGAAGTTCTCACTGTACGTTCAGCTTCAGTTTCACAGCTTCAAGCATCACCCTTTCAGGGGCTTCTCACAGGGACTATGATTCTGTCACACATTTTGCTTGGTTTCCCAGACCTTCTACTGAAATCTAAGTGGAAGCCTCCATGACCCCCCTCCCATTCTGCATCCTGAAACATTTCCACAACTTGCATGATACTAGGGCCTGTGTCTGGCTTGAACAGTAACATTGTCCTCTTGAGCCATGGTTGAAGTGGTCTTGAGAGCCTGGGTAGCTGAATTCAGAGAGACAACTTCTCTAGGTGTCCCCAAAGGAATAATTTATCCCAAGAGCTTTTTTCTCAAAGTACAATCTCTCAAAAGAATTTACCCTTTAAAGTATACCCTTGAGCTTGCCATTGGTAGAGTCTGACCATTTCCTGAGAAACCTTCATGGCATCTTTCCTATTGCCCTAAACCAAAGTATATGGCTTCCTTTTAAAGATAATTTTTTGATCAACTCTTTGGTCCAAACTTTACAGGCACTTCCTTTCTGCACATTTTCCCACATCATCTTTTGGCTCTGCTTTTTGTTCCTGATTCTTATTGTAGCTCTGGCTGAAAGCAACTAGTGTTATGTATGCCACAGACTGAAGATTAGGCTGCTTTGAAGTTACCCCCACCAGATCAATTTATCTGTCACTTTTAAATTCAGCCTCACAAGAAAGTCTTATGACATGGGCAAATTGTCTTAGGAAATAGATAAATTGTTTGCCAGAATGAAACATGGGTAGCCTCTAGTCTAATTTTACTACAATCCTCATTCCTATTTGAAACCTAGTTAGTTTGGCCTCTATTGTTTGTATTCATATCAGCATTCTGGTCTTCTGAGCTCCAACCAGAATCATTCATCAAGCTAGACTTATAGTATCGTAGTCTGCCATCTCCAAACCTTTCCAAACTCTTCTCACAAACCAGCTCCAAATGCTTCTAAACCACATGGTCAGGTACAGTCACAGCAACGATACTACTCCTGGTACCCATGTTTTGTGTTAGTTACTTTCCAGTCACTGTGACAAAATGCCTGATGCTCACAACTTAAAAGAGGAGAGCTTTATTTTGGTACATGATTTCAGAGTATTTAGATCATGGTTGCTTGACTCTCAGGCAGGAATGGCATAGAAGAAAGGCATGTGGAGCAAAGCTGGTCAGACCACAGCTATCAGAAAGCAGAGTGAGAAGCAAGGGGCCAGGACAAGAATACAGTGTTCCAGGTCATGTTCCCAATGACCTGCCTCTTCCAGCTAAGTCTCATCTTCAAACACATAAGACTTTTTGGGGGATATTTTAGACCTAAACCATCACACAGTTTAAGCCAAAATTGTTAGTAACCTTGTAAAAGACAGAGACACAGATAAGCCACATCTGAATTGTGACCCACAGAAACTCTGAGACCATAAATGTTTGAAGCTACTAGGTTTGGGATTATTTGTCACACAGTGATAGCTAACTAATTTAGGGCATCAAATTTGATGCCTTTGCTCTCAGAAGTTTCTGAGGAGAAAACTATACTTGAAGTTTGAGAAATGCTTTTATAAGAGTATGTAGAGGATTATTTAACTCTTTACTAGCTTTCCAAACTCCTTACTAGCTTCCCAATGTACTTAGACCAAAATCTGAACTCTTTATCACACCCTGCAAGTTCTCTTTTGATCTTTTCCCAGCCTTCTTTGCCACTCTTGCCCTCCCTAACTACTGCTGAATTGGTTTACTTTCAGGTCCTTGAACAAATCATGTTCTTTACCATCAAATTATCTTTCCCTCTAGTTTAGTGCTCCTTCCCTTTTCCTCACATGATCTCTCATTCTCATTCTTCAAATCTCACCTTAAATGTCAACTAGAGAAGTACTCTAACCTTTGTTTGTAGTTTCTTTCTAAACTGCTCATCCTTTCCCTCCACGTACTTATCAGATCTTGTGACCGGGTTTATTTGTGTACTTGTTCTTATCAATCTCTGATAAAGATAAACTGCAGGACAATCATGCTTCTCCTCTACACTGATCCCTAGGACCTAACACAGTAAATACTTTCTTTTTATCTTGTTTATCATATTTATATGTGATTTGCAAAGTGAATTTTGTTTTCTTTCTTTTCCATTATTTCAGGCCATATTTTGTAGATGACCCAATGCAGTTTTATTCTATATAATAAAATTCCACATGCAGATAATGGTTAGCATTAACTTTCCACAATCCCAGGAGCAGCCCCCATGCGCATCTATGGGTGATGGAGTAGCATTTTCAGGCTGGCTGTGACTCAGGCCCTCCTTTGACAGCTACATGCCTCCCTCTCCCACCAACAGCTCTGCACCATCAAGAAGAGAGAATATGGGGGAGGGAGAGAGAGAGACACACACAGAGACACACACACACACAGAGAGAGAGAGAGAGAGAGAGAGAGAGAGAGAGAGAGAGAGAGGAAATGAGCCTAAAACCTCGCAGCTTGTTTCTGTCAGAACTCATCAGTTCCAGGCCATGTTTCTGCAGCCCACGTGTCATGGGGTGAGCACAAACTGTCAATACAGAGAACAGAGAAGCTCCTTTGACAGATCCCATGTCTACATTCCAGACCCATTACAGCAGGAGAACTCGCTGTTCCCCTCGAATGAACCGCCTCTCCCTCTGCAGGGTCCCACAGCTGCAGTATCAAGCCCTGGAAGAGGCCATGTCTCTGCTTGTCATGTACATTTTCAGGAGAGAGCTGCTATTTTCACAGTAGAGGGTCTGGTTGAAAAGCGACTAGGGCACCCAGGCCGACTTCCAGAAGGTACCACCTGCCATTTCCCATTCTCACCACACAAGTGTTTTCAGTTCAAACCCCAAATCACAAAGAATGAGCTCAGAATTAACTCATTTTCAGTGAGAACTTCACATTTCTGAAAGTAGTGTTCGAGAAATGAGACAAACGTTTTAATGAAAGTGGTAAACTCTGCCTCATGACTTACTCTCTTGGGATGCTAACCTCTGAATATGAGGGAGCTGGGGAGGAAAGCAAATTCACTCTTGGGTCAGGCCACTCAGAAAAAGAAAGGAAATATGTCTGATAGTACAGCATAGTTTAAAGACACTGATACATTTTCTCCTCACTTTACATTAAAAATCTCAGAAAATCCAAAATTCGATTTAACACCAGGCATAGCTAGTTCCTAAACTCAAGCTATTGCCCAGATCTCAGGGGAATTTCCAAGAACTACAAAAATGGTGGAAGTGAATTGAGAAGCACATTTTGCAGTCTTTTAACTCTTCACCTCTAGTGAATCTGGCAGCCCTTCTACCATTGCACTGGTTGTCACTGACTTGAGGTAAGACTTGAGCCAGACCACAACGGTTGTGAGAGTGAGGAGGGATGTTGTTGACTAATGACAAAGCAGGGGAGGATGGCAAGAGGAAGTCCTGACAGGATTCCCTGCTGGGAGTGGCGGTGCTGTGCATGAGCCAGGCACTCCAAAGGGCCTCCATCTCAGAGTCCCACAGTACAAATATATACAGAGCTGGAATTTAAAGTCATCTGACTGGATGACACCATTTAGAGAATGAGGGTATATTTCATTTTGGAGTTGGCTTAAAGTTCTTCCTTCCTTCAAGTATAAAGCTAAGACTGAGTGGCAACTATATGCCAGACATTATTCACAACAACGGGTAAATAATGTACCCTCAAGGAGCTTACTTTCAAGTGGCAAATCAAAAACAAATGTTGCTATTTAACATCAAGTGCTGTGAAGAAATTTACATCTGGTTTAGGATGCAGGGTTGAAGCACAGAAAGGCCTAAGGAGGTGACCTCTGAAGAAAAGCTCATAAAGAGTAAGGCAGGAGGACACGATAAAAGTCAGTGAGAGCATTGAAGAGACTGAAAAAATAAAGCTGTGGAGGCGGAAATGAATGCAGAGCTGGTGCATGTGGAGGGGAGTAACCAAGGGAGAGAATGTAAAAGAGAGAAGACAGGTTGCTGGGGAGGGGAGAGTGGGACTTTATTTTTGGTGTGGCTCAGAGGATTTTGCAAAGGACAGTGGCATGATCAGACTTATAGTATTGAAGGATTCTTGCAGGTACTGAGTGGAGAACTTATGGAAAGTGAACAAAAGTGGAAGAGAGAGCCTGCTTAGGAGGCCATTACAAGAATCCAGTTCAGAAACAGGTGCATGGGACTGGCCATTAGCTGCTGCACAGAAGGCAGAAGTAGTCACATTCAGGATAGGAGTTGAAGGTAGAAACGGAAAAATGTGCTGATGAATTGGATGTGGCATGTGAAAAATAGATCAGTATTAAAGATGATTCCTTGGTTCTGGACCAGATCAATTGAATGAGTAACAATAACATTTACTGAGATGGGAAAATCTGTGGGCTACGAGAGTGAACAGTTTAAAACAGTAGTGACAAACTTATGGCACATATGCTACAGTGGGTTGTTTGTATCAATACAAACTCTAAAAAGTTGAGCATCGCTAGTTTAAAAGGGAGAATCTAGACTTTGTTTTAGATAGGTGAGTCCTGAGCGCTCCTTTAGCCCTCCAGTCTAAAGGTGTGTGTAGGTATGGGGCTGTGTGTAGTTCAGGGGAGAGATATGGACAGGAGATACACATTTGGCGGGAGCAGTGGCATAGAGTTGGAATTTAAAGTCATGGGACTGGGTGAGGCTATCTAGGGAATAAGGGTAGATCTGGAAGAGAAAGCAGCCAGACCAGAGTCTGGGGACACCAGGATTTAGGTGAGGAGAGAAAACAGGTATGAGAGGAATACACTAAGGAATGGCAAGTGAAGAAAAGACTCCAATAGTCCCAAGAGATGAGCAGCAGTGATGATTGGTCTTTGAAGCTGGCCCAATGTAGGCCGCTAATCTTGGAAAAAATAGTTGCATGTGAGCAGACCAAAAACGGATGGGGAAGGTTCCAGAGAGAAAGGAAGAAGGGGCAGTGGAGACCGCAAGTGCAGACTCCCCTTGTAGGAAGTGTTAGTGTACAAGGAAATAAAGACACAAGGCAGCAACTAAAGCAGAGCACAGATCTAGGCCATTATTTTTTGTTTCCTTTTCTTTCTGCATCCAAAGTAGAGAATCTGTTCTCTTTGCTCCTATCACAATGAACTTTCCATGTTACCATGTGGATTCTCATTTCATGTGAGCTCAGATGAAAAATCAGGACTAGCTTTGCAGCTGGAACAATTTTTATTAAAATAAGTGACATTGTAGCATATGTGTGTAATTACAGGGGGAAATTTGGCAGAACTGGAGAAATTATTGACAACATAGGTCAGGAACAGACAAACTATTCTTGTAAGACAAATCCGGACATAGGCCTACTTTATAAAATAGAATTTTGTTGGAACAAGTGACAGACGTAAAGCTTGCAACACTTACTATCTACTCTTCTACACAAAGCATGCTCCTTGGACAACAGAGATGGGGGGAAACCTGGAGAAACAATGGACTTGGAGAAATGAAAAGGGTGACACTCGGGGCATACATGGAAACACTGGCCTTGAATAGGAAGCAGGACATTTCTCTTTTGGAAATGAAATGAAAGGAGATAGAGTACACAAATAGCATATTGCTAAGTCTGGAGGCATTCATCGGGTTCTTTTCTTCTGATTGTTTATATTTTTTCTATGAAATAAGAAGTGGGGGCATTCACTGAAAGTGTGTGAAGGGAAGAGAGTACTGGCTCTGAAGACATGAGAAATTAATTCATTAGTGCCAAGGGAAGGCCAGGTGAGGAAGGACATATCCAATTATTAAACAAAAAGTACATCTACATACATCTGCCCTCATGGGAGGCAAGAGTTTCAAACATCAAATGGGAACAAATGAACATATTACTTCATGGTTCACTAGTCAATAGTCACTGAGGACCAAGAGAAAAGGAATACCTTACCAAGACTTTAAGAAGAAAATAAATAGGAACCAACAATTTATTAAGAGATATTAATGTCTGCCAAGGCATAAAACATACATTCCAAATGACCCAGCAACTGCATTTTCAGGTGATGCCCTAATTAAACATGTACACATAATAGATAAGTAACTTCATGCAAAGACATCTACTGCAATCAACTTTTAGAACAAAAAGTTGATAATCCATAAATTGATAGCAGTGGTACAGATAAATTAATTTGGATTTATTTATATGATAGAACTTATTAGAAAATACTCATGAATCCTGAAATCATAACATTGAAAAATGTTTGGTTTGCAAAATATTATGGATAGTAAGTAATTTATGTAAAATTTCCATACATAAAATTGTTTAATAATATATATTTGGAAAACACATAAAAATAAAGATCAGCATCACAAAACTCATGATAGCTGTTAACTCCCAGAGACACAGAGTAGAATGAAGAGAAATGTGAGCAGGAGGATTATTAGGAAACTTCCAATTTATCAACTATTGTTTATTTATTTATTGTTTACTTATTTGGAGCAAGGTCTTGATATATACTCTAGACCAGACTCAAACTTGAAATCTTCCTGCCTAAGCCTCCTAAGTCTTGGGATTAAGTAATCATTCCTAAATGATTAGATAAAATGTGATGCAGTATTTGGTAACTTTGTTTAGTGGGTATAAATGTATTGTTATGGTTTAGTTATGAAGTGCCCTCATAGACTACTTATGTATTGTTGATTTGCTCTCCCATGTTTAGAGGTGAATGGATCATGAGGGTACTAGCTTCATCAATGGACTGGGCCATTCATGAGTCCATAGCTGAATGCGCTGTTAGGAGGTGAGGTTTGTTTGGAGAAGTAGGCCACCAAGGGTTTGCCTTTTAAGAGTGTACCTTGCCTGTAGCCTTTCTGAGCTCTTTCCCTGGCTTTGCCCAATTTTTGTGTGCTTTCTGAATGCCGTGAATGAGCAGCTTTCCTCTGCCATGCAGTTTCTGCCTTGGAGCAGCTGATCAGAGACCAATACCATGAGCCAAAATAGACCTCTCCTCCTTCAACTTGTGTACATCGGTACTTTGTCCTAGAGATAGGAAGCTGACCACTACAGATACTTACATTTTTTTAGAACTTTTTTGTATTTAAATTATTTTTCAAAATAAAAAAGTTACAAGTTTATAAAAAATGCAGTTTATAAATACCTTGTAAAAACACAAAAATGAACTGAGGTGTATTTTTAAAGACCATTAGCAGGCTGGGGAACATTATTATAAAAGTTCAGTGATCGGGGCACTGTTGGGAATAAAAATGGTCCTGCGCTCTGTCTCCCACAAAAGGATCTGCCAGTTGACCTCAGAGTTTCCCCTGCTTCTCATCACTAACACCACCTCACTCTTTATTTCTCAGTTTACACGTCAGAGCGTCTTTCTGATGTAACAATGAGGCATACTTCCCTACTTTGTACTTGAAAAGTCTCTGTTTCTACCTCAAGCTTGCAGCGCTTATTGCTCTAGTATAATTTTTTGTTTATGTGTGCCCCGGCCTTTCTGACTCCTGAGGGGGGGCACTCTGTAGAATGCAGCCTTATAATCCAGCTGGCACTGCTCCTACCTTTGAGTACATGTGTCCTACATTTTTGCTGAGTATAGTAGATTCTTGGCTCGGACAGGGTACTGCAGTGGAGCTCTATGCTGGAAGAGGGCAGAATGAGATAGTAAATGCTGGGGATGCCAGCAAGATACAGTAGTCAAGACAAACCACAGCCTGAAAACTTATGCTGGAACTGGACTTGCATTTCAGAATCATTATCTTCTGAAGCTGATGTTCATGAGCAGAGAAAAAGAGAATTACTTAATTTTTTAAAAGTGGGCGATCTACAGATTTGCCTTTCCTTTTTTTTCTATCTAAATGCAGAAGTAGGAAAAATTGACCTATAAATTGTTGAAGTTGCATTTTTTCTTTTCTTTTATAACTTCTACTCAAAATATCCCATATATATATTTGTTTTAGCCCTACAGAAAAAAATCCTATGGATGTTTTCATGCTGTTTCCATCTTATCCAATTTAGGAAAACACCAAACCCACCTATTGTAGTAATGGGGAAAGATGAGTGGGGATGATAGGGGTGGCACAAAGTGAAAAATCAGACTGCTTTTAGCTTGATCTTAACCCATCCTTAATTTTAAAATCATAACCTAACATTGCTACTCCTTGACTTTGTAGCAACCAGTCAACACATGTCAAAAACCGTAAGTCTGACTGATTTTTGACAAGCACACTATTTTGAGACTCATAGAGCTGAATCTAAGCCTGAGTGGTAGGCTGTGCAATTATTCCTGAGCGGACCCTGTCCTTTTCCACATTCAGTCCCTACCCTGAGGCTTGTAGAGCCCCCAGGTGAGGAGTGTACTACCCTGCCTTGCCCTACTGACAGCCATGTGACTTGTTTTGGCCAGTGAAATATGAGACCAAGTGCACATGTGTTGTCCCTAGCAGAAAGCTTTAGTAACATTTCAGCTCTCCTGCAGTTTTTTCTCTTCCTGTCCTCTGCCAAAAATAATAGCATAAACCAGGGAAGTGACTGTGTTTTTAGCCTGCATACCATAAGGAGGGAGAGTTACAGAAGTAGCCAGCTTGGATGTTCATTGTGAACAAGGAGGGAAACAATCAACAAAACCCCTTTCTTTTTGATGCCATTATGGTATGCTCTTTTTCTTTCTTTCTTCCTTCCTTCTCTTGCCTTCCCTTTTCTTTCTTTCTTTCTTTCTTTCTTTCTTTCTTTCTTTCTTCTTCCTTTCTTCTTTCCTTTTGATTGTGATTTTTGGTTTTTTTACACAGGCTCTTGCTATGTAGCTCAGGCTGGTCTTGAACTCATAGCAATCCTCCTGCCTCAATCTCTCTGGTGCTGGGATTATAGGCATGCACAACCATGCCTGGCTGCCATTATGATTTCAGTATTGGCTACCAAGCCTTAGCTTTCTGAAAGATGACAGACAGTGAATTGTAAAATTGTAAAATATTAGAAATATGTCTCACATAGTAGGCAGTAGAGTGCTCATTTGCCACCTAGGAAGGTGCCGGGAAATTCTGTTGTAGGTTGTGCTCTTTCTTTCCACAAGGCCAGCAAATTCTGTTTCAGTACACAAGCTAACAAAAAGCCTTTGGGTCTTTCCCTTATCCTCATTGCAAAGGTCTACAATTTCCAGAGTAGGACAAGCTCCAGTATGCCTGCTATCTCCCCAAGGAGAGCTGATATATTTCTCTTGTGACCAACTGTGACTGTTGTCATTTTAACAAAACAGATTGCTGGCTTATCTTGTCTGTATCAGTAGTTAGAAGAATTAGAATTTCCCAAAACAAAGTTATTTTTCTCCTATTGATTTTGCCACTAGTGTCAATAATATCTTCTCCAGGAAGGTAAAGAGGCTTTCATCATATATTTGTTGAATTGTATAACACAAAGCCTGCTTGTGGTCATCCTATTTTACAGAACCTATATATATAGAGAGAGAGAGCTACAGTGAAAAAATTTTAAAACAAAACAAACATTTAGAGTTTCATGGAACACAGCGCTCAGGAAACACTGTTCTGCTGTTCTGGGAAGGGGAAGGTGATGAGGGTGACACTACAGACACTACACATGGGATGAGCTATGTACTGAATTTGTTTAATTTTATTACATTCACTACATTATTTTATTCAACACAGAAAGGAACATATTATATATTTAAAAAATTCTTTTTCAATAATGAACAAGTATATTGTTGTGGTTTCACATGTCACTCTTATTTGCTGTTACAGTAGGTCATCAAAGTGCCACCAATATATTATGTGGGACTGGGATAAGTCTCCGTGTTTCCATATCCTCATCCATAAAATGAACTGAAGATATTTGCCTTAATTATTTCTAAATTCATTGCCAAATTTTTAGTATTAATCTTCCTACTTCTATAGGTAGTAGGTATAAAGACATTTGAATCACTGTAGTTGTCTTAAACCAGTTTGGCTTTATTATTATTTTTGCTTGCATTTGGACTTTGAAAATAGGTATTTTCTATTATCCAATAGTTGCTCCATTACATGTAAATCTAATATCAATGGCCCTAAATATTCTTACTTTGTAAATTAAAAAAAAATATCTAGAATACAGAGAGGCAGACTTACAGAGATTAGGGAAAAGGTGAGTGGGGAGAGGGAATTTCTTGCTTACAAATGCCAAGTGGGTTAATTCAAGTTGCCAAAGAGGAAAATCCTATAGCTACTCAATGGAATTTCAGCATCTCTTGAGCACAAAGCAAGAATATTGATTTCCAGTGTGCTCCCAAAGCTTCATAAGTAAGACCTGCATAACAGAAGGTGATAAGTCACAGCTATCTTTCAGTTGGTGGAATAAAGGGGAGGGCATTAGTCATATCAGAGTCAGTATAGCCTGTGTTCAGCAGGGCTGAGAAATGATATCCAGGGTATTGCATTCCATGTGATCCGTGATCTGACAGATGGCACACACCTAAACCTTTCAGAAAAAAAATACATCCTGCAGGTGTAGCCAGCAGCAAGCATCAAATCTCTCCTGGAAGGTAAAATGACTTGCTCCATGGGAAGCTGTCTTCCCAAATAATTTGAAGATGGGTAAGGAGGGTAACCTCTCTTATTCATACATCTGCTTTCCTCCACTGAGTTAATGTAAATATTCTTATTGATAATTATGAATGAGAAAAAGAACTCCAAGACAAAATACCAAGGAATGCTAAGTTTAGAGAGCAAATACAGAGACAGATTCATACACTGTAGATATAAGCTTAAATTGTTACACTCTGCTGAAGAGTAACTTGGCAATGAGGAGCAAAACTTTCAATGCACAAAACCATTCCGCTTCTGTTAGTTATCCTAGCATGAGCTCCAAGGGGTGCACAGGTGTTCACTGCATAATTGTGGCAGCAGTGTCTAGAAACATGCTGAATTTGGATCAGTAGGGGGATGAGTTAAATAAATTATGATTCAGTCACACAATAGAACACACAGAATCACTTAAAGAATGAAGTAGATCCACTCGCACTGATGATAAAAGATGACCTTAAAATGTTCACTTAAAAAGCATGGTTTAGAATTTTCTTCTTTGCATGTTTTTATGAATTTATATAACTGTATAAACATTTCAAAAATATTTGTATGTGCTCTAGGAAATATGTAAAAGCATAGTCAAAAAATTAATCCTGGTTATTGCTACAAAATTAGAAGAGATGGGAGAAGAACAATCGGAAGATTTTACCTTTATTTACTCATACTTCAGCGCTCACACATTAACTTTGTGTATTTTTTTCTAAAACAAAAAACTAGAAATACCTTTGAAAAGAAGAGAAAATTATGAAATAAATTATAACACAATCATAAAATGTAATACTAACCAACCATTAAAAATTATCTCCCACAACTCTACTTGCTGACAGAAAAATGTTGGCAATGTATTGTGAAATCTGAAATGCAATTTAAAAAGGAAAGGGAAAAAAAAAGCAGGGTGTTTGAGCCAGAAGCCACTGCATTCCCTCCCTGAGGGACTCCAGGGCTGTTCTTCCTCGCTTCAGTGCTAGCCAACATCACAGCACCCAGCGAACCAAGAGTCATTTAGTGGATGCTTACCACGTCCCAGTGTCATGCTGTGGGCTTACATGGATTATGGCTGATTGTCACAACTCACTTATCCCACTTTCCAAGCAAGAAGATTGAAGATTAGGGTGTTTAACTGTGAAGCTTGGATTCAGACCCAGATTTGTCTTCTGAAATCTAAAGATTTGCAGAGTAAAGTGGTCAACAAATCAAAACATGATGAACTTTAGGGAGATTACAGAACTATGGGCTGAATTAGTACAAGAGTGAATATGCAACCCATAATTTGGGAGGAAATCCTTACCCTATCACAACACCTAAGGAATAAAGATGTGTATGTAGGTAACTAGGCCAGGGATTTAGTCCTGATTTCTTCACTTCAAGTATATAACAGAATAAATATTAGAAGGGTCACTAGTAATTATAGTTCATTAATCTTCAAACTATAATTTGTAGTCCATTAGTAGGTCATGAAATCAATATAAGGGGTTACAATCCAGATTTAAAAGGAAGAGTTAATGGAATATAAGCAATATTAGAATCAGAATTAGAATGGACTCTATATGATAATGTAACAGTATATAGTATGAAGGTTATACATGTTTCTGTGACACATTTCAGTGGTATTTTTATATACATAGAAATGTGTGCATGGAGTCACTGTTAGGAGTTAGATCTAGAATGTTCTCCAAAAGTCATCAGGTGGGTTAAGCCATCAGATGTATTAACAGGTGGGACTCTCGGAAGGTGCCTGGATCATAGCTGACTTGCTGCTGGGGGGGGCAGCTGATGGGAGGGAGTAATGGGGTGTCATCTGGAAGGATGTGTCTCCTTTCTGTGTCTCCCTGGAAGGGAAGGATCTGTCATCTGGAAGGATGTGTCTCCCTTCACATTAAGCTTCTTTGCTGCCATGAAATGAGCAGCAAGATATCCACACAGATTTCTTCATAGTGACTTTACTGTCTTGGATCCAGATGACAGTGGACTGAAACCTTGAACATTACGAGCCATATTAAACCTCTCTTCCTTTAAAATGGGGGCATAGTTGATGATAGGAAAGTGACTATGACAGTTGCCCTCCAAAATATTATTGTAAATGGCTGCCAGGCAGCTTTAAAACTACTGATTTGGTCCCTTGTACTTCCTCAGATGATCAGCCTGAAGTCTAGAGGGAGTAGATGCTTCTTTTAAGGCTATGGTTTTGCCTACAGAGCCTGACTCCATTTGGTGCTTTCACGCACTATACTGACATTCTTTGTGTTTTAATATTCTCATCTTTCAAATGAGCCAGTGTTATTGAGCTCATTTTTCTGACAGAGCTCTTAGGGGAATGAAATTATCTTAAAGAGCTTTGAGAAGATAAAAAGTGCATAAATATGGTAGCTACACCCTTGAAGACTTATCCTCTTACCAATACAAGATGAGCTACTGGGCTCTGCAGGATCCAAAGTCATTGCATCAGTATTAGATTAAGAGTGGGTGCCATGATACTGAAAACAAGAATTCCACATCCGTTTATGCTAACAGCTAATTATGTTGTTTTCAAGTCATGAATAACTGACAGGTAGAGAGGGATGGCTGTGGCATCAGCATCCACCTCAGTGATACAGCACGACAGTGAATATCTATGAGACACTCAACAACACTGTCCTGAAAACCCCTGGCAACAGTCCCCTTTTAACTCCCATTCTTGCTCTAACAATACACCTCTAACTTCAACATATATATTAAATTAATTGAGAAAGTTGTCCATGTGAATATTTTGAATACTTTGTATTACTTAATGAATTACTAGTGCTAAATAAAAATGGTTGTTTTTCTTTAGTCTACCAAACATTATTTCACTACAGAATTACAAAACCTGTTTTCTCCTCAGGAGCTTAAGAAATGTCTTCCTCTTCTGCAGAATAAGGTGCAACTATTTCTTCCTTTCTTGGCCCTTAACTATAATCACTTGTGCCATGAGACTGACCTGTGCTGATGGACCCAATGAAAGTCCAGTTAGAAGGACTTCTCTGATACCAGGCAATCCATATGCACAGTCAAAACATTGACTGGATATCAGTTATCCCAAGACCATGTCTTCATTCAAAAGAAGAACAAGGCTAAGAAGTTAACTAGATTTTGATAAATTGTTTAGCTTCCAATTTTTGCTTTGTCTGCTACCACTGGGCCACAGAGTGTGATGTGGCCATGGGGCATGGGCAGTGCTAAAGCTAGAGAATATTCAGAAATGCTAGTTCCTCACATGCAGAGCCTTTTTGCAATTTATGACCTTTTTTTGCTTAAGTTATTCATTTGCTCATTGTAATGGGTTTGATTTAGATGTTCTTCTCCTGTCTAACTTTGTTCTGGTCTCAGTAGGATTGGCCTGAGCTAAAACATCCATTTCTTAATTCAGGCTTCCACTTTTTTTTTTTAATCTTTGCTTGTTCATTTGCGTCAGTAGCAACCTAAAAACTTTAACACCCTGATTTCTAAGGAAGGGAACATCAGCCATGACTGCATGGGCCATGTGGTAGCTCTGGATCCACTGAGGCCATTTTTTGTGTTTGATTTTTCCATGTATCTAAGTTTTCTTTTTTCTGTTTCCATGAAAGGCATTTTAGGTTTTGGCTTGGTGTCCTGTCTGAAAATAGATTGGTTGTTGGGCAAAAATTCCAACATTGTGATAATTCCTGTATAACAGTAAATATTTCTAGCTCTGTCCCCAAGTTGCAGCCTATAAACATTGACACTAGATCATTTGTTTTACAAATTATTGTTGTGAATAATCAGTACACATTTAAAAAAGTCAAGTAAGTGTGTCCCCACTTATTTTAATGTACTTATCTATGATTTAAAATAGCCAACTGGTCTTCATGAACCCCAAATCCAAATCAGATGACATTATCATGTGTTTATACAGTTTAAGTCAATGAAAATTTAACAAGGAGTTACTATTCCAGATGTATTCTAGATGTAGAAGGTTCAAACACGATGCCATCTGTCCTCAAAAGGCTGACAAGAAGAGAGAACAAAGCACACCCTGGGCGCTAAGTGTGGCAGTCAGAGATTTCATGGTCTCCTCTGAGTCTCAGCATAATGTGAAAGAATTTGACTGAGGCACTCAGCATTTTGGTGACTGAGCTATGGCTTGAGTCCAAGTCTATTGATCTCAAGCTGATAATTATTCCACTTTACAATTCTCTCTTCACTGTAATGTGTATGTTATTTCTGGATTTGTAGCACTGACTGAAAGATATATCAATGGTTTAAAAATTTTAGAAAAACAGTATTCTAAAAACTTTTGATTGACAAATACTCCCTTTGAGCATTCTCTTCCTCTCTCTCCAGGCAGGTGCTTATGCCACTATGCTAAGTCGCCAGCCCAATAATTGTATATATTTATGAGGTATAAAGTGAGGTTTTGGCAAGGTTCATATTGTGTAGTAATATTTTTTATGCTGGGTCTCATTATATAGAGGCTGGGCTACAAGTTACTATGTAGCCCAGGTTAGCCTTCAACTCCTGCCTCAATTTCTCATGTAGGATTATAGGCATGATTGTATAATATTCAGTCAAACTAATTAATATATACATTACTTTACACATGTATTCATTTTTTTGTGATGGCAACATTTAGTATATAATTTTTAACCAGCAAATATTTACCCCCTTGATTATGCCTTCTTCCTATTAATGCACCTTCTGAGTCATTCTTGGCCGGGCTCATCACTTTGAAAGAAGGAAGCAAGAGGAAGAGACTGGAGAGAGAGGAAGAGAATGCTCAAAGGGAGCATTAAACTTCCCTTCCTTCTAATCACATTCCCACATGTTCAGCCAACATAAATTGGAGAGGGTGAAGCAGAGAGGCAGGAAATACGTCTTTCAGCATTGTTTTTCCTCCAGGGAAATATGTGGCCCATAACTCCTGGAGTTGAGCAGACATGCTGAGACAGGAAGGTACCAGTCAGAGCTGCCTTATCACAGAGCCTGCAGGAATGCTGCACCTGAGTGCGCAGATGCAGAATGCCAGAAAGAAGCATCCCTGACATTCTGCCCAGGGCCCGGGGGTCTGCTAGCCCACAGTAACCACTTTCCCTTTCATGCAGACCTGGGGAATGCCCATGACAGGCTCAGGCTTGACAACCCTCTACGGGGCCCCAGGCCAGCCAGAAGCAGTAAACTTTAGAGTTCTGTGTCTGCTGGGAATCCCTGGCCATGGCCTCTTGGGTGCTGGGAGAAGCAGACTGTCAGCCTGCTATTTCTTCCCTCACAGACTTAGCCTACCAGGACTTTATAAAAGATTTCATCTGCAGGACCACAGACAGATGTGATCTTCTGTGGAGAGGAATGGCACTGATCTTCCACCAGGTTCTGTGTCATTGAACAACTTAGGTCCTAAAAAGAAAAAGTGGTAATGTCCTAGTATAACACAGAAAGACCCGAAGACACCCATAAAGGACCTGAGGATTGGGACATTTTGACTTAACTGATCCAGTAATGTCTTAGGTGGCAAGCAACAGAAAATGGCCCCAGTTATCATAAAGACATTACACTGGAATAGAGAGAGATTGATTAAAAGAATAGAGAAGAGTATACAGAACCGAAGGGAGGCTGAAAAACAGATATAGAAGAACAAGACTGGTTCCTGGGATAAGAGTTTATTCCTATTGCTTTGGAGCTCTTAGGTTTTGTAGCCAAAGGAGCAATTAGAAGGTAGCCAGTTGCCCCATAGTAACTACTCTTTTTGTCAAAAGCTTATCTTGGAATTAGAATATGGATTGTTAGTTATTTGAGTCAGTGTTACATATCTTGATTTTTATAACTTCTGTCTGGTTATGCCAGAGAATGTCTATGTTGTTAGGAGATGTTCAAGTATTAGAGTGCATCAGTGTCTTTTTCTGTTGCAAAAACAAAATATCTGAGAATGGATAATGGATAAAGAAAGGTTTATTTTCCTCAAGTTTTGGAAGCTGAAAGTCTAAGATGGGCACTGCTTCTAGTTGGCCTCTAGTGAGGATTTCATGATAGTGCGAACAGAAGAAACAAATGAGACAAGAAACCAGAGAGATTCACAGACTCGATTTACTCTTTGCATAGCAATGTACCATCACAGGAATTGACGGGGATCCCACAAGAACTATATCAAAGGCTTCCAAGGCAGGTACCAGCCTGATGATCTTCCCCTGGGCTCCACCTCTTCAAATTCTGGTCATTCTGGGGGCCAAGCTTCCAGCACACGAACCTTTGGAGTTACACATAAACTATATTCATATTAATAAGGCATAGTGTTTGCACACATTCTAAAGATGGCTTAGAAAATAAATAACAATTATTATATTAGAAAGAAATGAGAATGTTAACTCAAATGGAAACATTTTAAAAATCAATGTCTTCTTAGATTTTTCTGTAAGTTATTTTAAACTACGTACGTAAAATTATTTTAAAATACATAGTTTTTGTGTGAGTGTGTGTGTGGTTTTTTCAGACAGGATCATGCTATGCAGTTCGGACTTGTCTTGAGCTCACTGCATAGCCCAGGCTGGTTTGGAAGTCACAGCGATCTCCTGCCTCAGCCTGCCAAGTGCTGGGATTATAGGCATGAGCCACCATGCCTGGCTTAAAATATATAGTTTTAAAAGAAAGAATTTTAGCCAGAAGTGGCAGTGCATGACTTTAATCCAGCACTGAGGGGGACTGAGGCAAGAGGATCACAAGTTGAAGTCCCATTTGGGCAACTTGGCAAGTCCCTGTCTCATAACAAAAAATAAAAAAGGGCTGGAGGTGTAGCTCAGTGGTAAAGTGGACATGGGTTCAATATCTATTGGGAAAAGAAAGAGATGGGAGAGGCAGGCAGAAGAGAGGGAGAGAGAGAGAGAGAGAACAAAGAGAAGGAAGGAGAATTTTTAAAAATCATGACATCCATATTTTTCAATCGATGATCAGTACAACCTAAAGTTCTGGGGGCATTGGTAACATCTAAAGCTCCCAAGGGACAACAGTGAGTCAGGGCTTAGACCTTTCAAGTTCCAAGAGTCAGAGGCCTGCCCTGAGTTAACATCTACACCGAGAAGGAGCCTCCAAAGTAATCACAGTCATTAACTTATGTGGTCTTAACTGTTTTTTTATATTTATGCTTTTCATTACAAAAGTAATATAATCACATTGCATTAAAATTGGAATACATTTTTAGAAGGAAAATAAAAAGTTACTACCATAACATAAACAATAAAAGTATTTTGGTTTATTTTCCACAAGCATGTGTGCTTTCGAGAAAGGCTGACCCACTGACCATGCAGCATGGGTGCTGCTACATTGAAAAACGTCTTTAGGGCAATCATTTTTGATCATACCACACCAAATGGATGTGCAGTTATTGATATAACCATTAGCCTACTCCAGCACATATAGAGAGTCCTAATTATTTTTTTGAATTACAAATGATGCTGCAAGGAACAATTTGCTCAGAACAGTGTTTCCATATTTCAGACCACTTACAGAAGTAGGATTATTCGCATAGCCTTGAACACATTCAGCCAAATTGGTTTGCAAAAGAGCTTTAACAATTTATGCTGCAAGCAGGAAGGGATGCTGCTTCTGCAGCATTTGATATTGAAAATTTTTGGTGTAAATTTAATATGTGAAAATATGTCAGAAATAGGCCAGAACTAACAGAAGAATAATCTCGGTTTGAACAATTATTCTGTCACTAATTTGATGCTTGGAGGTGGCCACTTCATCTTTTTGTCAAATCAGTTTATTTATTTATGTGTAACAAACACTCACCTACTGTATTCCAGGCACCATTCCCAGTGGACATGAATATACCTTACCAGTCGGGTGTCATGGTTTCACTAAAGCTGCTTCCCCTTTTATGATAGTTCATCCCGCGTGGCTATTCAGTGCTTTCTGTCTTTTGACCAAAGACTGCCCATTAGAGTTACAGGGAGCTTTAAACCTTCCTAATGTTAGATAACTTCACAGAACAACTCAGAATTGCTAGCCATGGGCCTGGTCATTACTATTTTTTCGGAGCTCTCAAGTGATTCAAATGTGTAGACTGCACGGAGATCCACTACTTAATCCTCCAGGGCACAAGGGCACATTGGGGTTTGGGTTTGGAATATCAAATGCCTGGTTTTAGAGTGATAATATACAATTTTTGGGGCAGGAGGGAGTGTTTGCTCCTTTCCACTACAGTCTGTTGCAGAAAGTACTGAGATCTGGTTTTTCATATAAATTGCTATCTTGGATCTTGCTCTGGTAATCCTGTTGTTTCTGTGTTATCATTCTGTGTGTTAAGTTCCAGAAATAAAGTGCCTCAGGTACCAGGCTAACACAACTTCAAATGAAAGAATCCAGGGTCACACTCAAAAAAGGAGCACTTCCCACAATGAAGGAAATATTCACTTCCACAACCGAAAGAGAGAGTTCCCTTTCCCCTGAGACTGTGCTGCACTGTTAGTCTTCCATACTTGCTTTTTTTTTGTTTGTTTTGTTTTGTTTAATTTTATTTTTTAAATTTTATTTAAAGAGAAAAAAACAAAACAAAACAGAATAAAGGGTAGCAACAATACAGAATTCCAAGGATAAATGGAAAAGAACAATAACAAAAAATCCTAAGAAATTATTAATTGACAAATTACATACTGACGTCTTGGAAATAGTTGTTCAAATTACAAAGTTAAAACATGTAAAGTAGACATTCAAACAGTGAGACTGTTAACAGTTCTGCTCCACGATCTGACAAAAACAGCAATATGGTCATCCATCTTACCCACTCAAATATACATGCAATTATATCAGAAGGGTAAAATTAAATACAACAAAACAGAACAAAGCAGATCACAAGAAAGCAATGTAAGAGACATAAATTTCAAAACTAGACAATTGGACATATTCACTCTCTATCATATTAACTCGTGTTTTCTTCCAAATAGTTGTCCATATTGTCACATACAGGGAATTCACATGAAACAACATAGCATAGAATTGATCTGAGCAAGATGAGGAGGGCATTTCAGGTCTTCAAGATCAGACATTAGGGAAGCCAAGAATGGCTGTCATAGTATCTCTCATTCTCCTCAAAACAGCTGTCCATACCTTCATATGTGTTGAACTTAAACAAGACAAAGCAAGCTAAAATCACTTTGAACAAAAAGTGATGGTTTTGCTGGATTTCACATCATGACATTATGGAATCAGCACTGGGTATTGTAGTGTCTCTTTTTCTTCAAAGTAGTTGTTTATTTCAACATGTGTTATATAGTTGGTTCTCATAAACTGTTTAAAGCTCTACACATGCATGAGTCTCTAAATGTATATCTATCCTTTCTGTATTAGAGGTAAAAACAAACCAAAGCAAGATAAAAGAAAACAATTCCTAGAAAAGCATGAGGCAAAAAAGTCACATAAAACCACAATACAAGGTGATCTACAATGGTTACCATGATGTCTCAGCAGTATATAACAACATTAATAAATATGAAGCATTGGAGACATTACAAGACTTCAAAAGCAGGTAATAATCAAACCAGAGTGGGTATCTTAGTGAATCTTGTCATTTTCAGTGTAGTTGCCTATACTCTTAGACTTGATGCTATCAATCATAACAGATTTAAATAAAATCACTCAATACAAAGTAGCTATCTAACATCCTAGATTCAAATAAGATCAGTCATAATAAGACAGTATAAGTTATAAAGGGCTTCAGATTAAGTTGATAGGAAAATTAGGGATGATTACATAATATATCCTCTTCTTTTTGGGATAGCTGACCATGTCCTCAAGTCTAGTGTAAGTAGACAAACTGGAACAGCACATAATCCATCCAAGCAGAGTGGTGACAATAATGTAAATTTTAAATATTGTTACCCAATTAACAATATCCTCTGCCTCCTTTTTTTAGAGAATTTCTCCCCTTTCACTCCCATAGGGTGCACTGCTTGTTTTGGGTCCCACGGCCTTCCTATGTAGAGCATCTCAATGGACCCTATCTCCTGATCTACTCTGCCTGTGTTTCTCTCTGTTAATATTTCAAGGCCATCTATACTAGAGATTACAGTCAATCTTCTCTGCCTTATTTCTGCTATTCTGTTTTTCTGCCATTGGTTGTCTATTTTTCTGTTCCACTCCACTATCTGCCCCGTTCACTGAGGCCTCTCTGCCACTGTTCCTGAAATGCTCATATTCTTGTTCTCTCTCCCTAGAATGTCCTTCATTATTTTTTGTAGGGTTGGACTGGTGGTCACAAATTCTCTCAGTTCCTCTTTGTCATGGAAGCATCTTGTTTCTCCACTAATTTCTAGAGAGAGTTTTGCAGGATACATCAATCTGGGCTGGAGATTGTTCTCCTTCAGCGCTTGAATTACTTCACTCCAAGCTCTTCTTGACCTGATGGTCTGTGTCAAGAAGTCTGCCATGATTTTGATGGGTTTTCCTTTATAGGTGATCTGTTTCTTTTCTCTGATGGCTTTTAATGTTCTGTTCTTATATTGAATTTCTGGGATCTTGATTATTGTGTGTCTGGGTGTAGCTCTGTTTGGGTTGTAGGTGGCTGGAGTTCTGTATGCTTCATACCTTTGCATATCATTTTTTTTCTACGCTTGGGAAATTTTCCTTAATAATTTCTCTGAATAGCCTTTGCAATTCCTCTGTTTTGATTCCTGCTTCTTCATTCACATGCTTTATTCTTAAGTTATAGATCCTCTTGTCATCTTCCAGTCTTTGTATCTTTACTGCCTGCTCCCTTGTTATTTTTAAGAGATCTTCCCTTTCATGATCACACATTGCAAGCCTGTGTTCAATTTTTGATAGTCTATCTTTGGTTTCTTTCAAGCAGTTTT
>PVJX010026172.1:0-26149 GCA_004027295.1 Dolichotis patagonum | reverse complement strand
AAACACAACAAAACAGAGCAAAGTGGATCACAAGAAAGCAATGTAAGAGACAAAAATTTCAAAACTAGACAATCGGAGATATTCACTCTCTATCATATTGACTCTTGTTTTCTTCCAAATAGTTGTCCATATTGTCACATACAGGGAATTCACATGAAACAACCTAGTATGGAATTGATCTGAGCAGGACGAGGAGGGCGTTTCAGGTCTTCAAGACCAGACATTAGGGAAGCCAAGAATGGCTGTCATAGTGTCTCTCATTCTCCTCAAAACAGCTGTCCATACCTTTATGTGTGTTGAACTTAAACAAGGCAAAGCAAGCTAAGATCACTTTGAACAAAAAGTGATAGTTTTGCTGGATTTCACATCATGACATTATGGAATCAGCACTGGGTATTGTAGTGTCTCTTTTTCTTCAAAGTAGTTGTTTATTTCAACATGTGTTATATAGTTGGTTCTCGTAAACTGTTTATGAGCACTACACATGCATGTGTCTCT
This sequence comes from Dolichotis patagonum, assembly GCA_004027295.1. NCBI lineage: Eukaryota > Metazoa > Chordata > Mammalia > Rodentia > Caviidae > Dolichotis > Dolichotis patagonum. The sequence goes on along the minus strand of PVJX010026172.1, from coordinate 25,651 downwards.
ACATGTATATCTATCCTTTCTGTATTAGAGGGAAAAACAAAACAAAGCAAGATAAAACAAAACAATTCCTAGAAAAGCATGAAGCAAAAAGTCATGTAAAACCACAATACAAGGTGATCTACAATGGTTACCATGATCTCTCAGCAGTATATAACAACGTTAATAAAAACAAAGCATTGGAGATACTATAACTCTTCAAAAGCAGGCAATAATCAAACCAGACTGGGTATCTTAATGAATCTTGTCATCTTCAGTGTAGTTGCCTATACTCTTAGACTTGATGCTATCAATCATAACAGATTTGAATAAAATCAGTCAATACATGATAGCACTCTAACAAACCAGATTCAAATATGATCAGTCATAATAAGACAGTATAAGTTTTACAGTGCTTCTGGTTAAGTTGATAGGAAATTAAGGATGATTACTATATTATGTCCTCTTATTTTGGGGATAGCTGACCTTGTCCTCAAGTTTAGTGTAAGTAGACAAACTGGAACAGCATGTAATCCATCCAAGCAGAGTGGTGAGAATAATGTAGATTTTAAATCCTGCTACACTATACAATATCCTCTTCCTTTTTTAGACAATTCCTCCCCTTTCACTCCCATAGGGTGCACTGCTTGTTTTGGGTCCCACTGCCTCCCTATATAGAGCATCTCAATGGACCCTGTCTCCTGATCTACTCTGCCTGTGTTTCTCTCTGTTAATATTTCAAGGCCATCTATACTAGAGATTACAGCCAATCTTCTCTGCCTCATTTCTGCTATTCTATTTTTCTGCCATTGGTAGTCTATTTTTCTCTTCCACTCCACTGTCTGCCCCGTTCACTGAGACCTCTCTGCCACTGTTCCTGAAATGCTCGTATTCTTTTTCTCTCTTTCTAAAATGTCCTTTAGCATTTTTTGTAGGGTTGGATTGGTAGTCACAAATTTTCCCAGTTCCTCTTTGTCATGGAAGCATCTTTTTTCTCCATTAATTTCTAGAGAGAGTTTTGCAGGATACATCAATCTGGGCTGGAGGTTGTTCTCCTTCAGGGCTTGAATTATTTCACTCCAAGGTATTCTTGATTTGATGGTCTGTGTTGAGAAGTCTGCCGTGATTTTGATGGGTTTTCCTTTATAGGTGATCTGTTTCTTTGATGGCTTTTAATATTCTGTTCTTATATTGAATTTCTGGGATCTTGATTGTTATGTGTCTGGGTGTAGCTCTGTTTGGGTTGTAGGTGGCTGGAGTTTTGTATGCTTCATACGTCTGCATATCATTTCCTTTTTCTATGTTTGGGAAGTTTTCCTTAATAATTTCTGTGAATAGCCTTTTCAGTTCTTCTGTTTTGACTCCTGCTTCTTCATTCACATGCTTTATTATTAAGTTATAGATCCTCTTGTCCTCTAGCCTTTGTATTGTTACTGCCTAGTCCCTTAAGAGATCTTCCCTTTCATGATCACACATTGCAAGCCTGTGTTCAATTTTTGGTAGTCTTTCTTTGGTTTCTTTCAAGCAGTTTTGCCAACTTTCTATGGAATCTTTAGTTTTCTGGTAATCTCTTTGAATCTGCTTCATGAATTCTAGATCTTTTTCATATTCTTCATGGAACGTTTCTCTCCTTTTGTGTTCTTCCATTCTGCTGTCTGTGTCTTCTTGAGAGATGCCTAGCCTTTCTTTTATTAATCTACTTATCTATCTCTTGTTTAATTTGAATTAATATTTCAGTTTTGATCTCGTTTACAAGGTCCCGAAGATATCTCTTTATGTCCACTGATGCTGTGTTTGATGTTTCATGTTTGCTGCCCTCAATCTCTTTTATATTTACCTCTCCGAGAGGATCAGTATTCTCAGGGTTGGGGGCTGGGGGCTTTTTCTTATTTCTCCCTCTCCTCATGTTTTTGGTTCCTTCCATACAAGTGTATAGTGTAATTCCCAGCCCCTTTTGTTGGTTAGGGTTCTTCTGGAGCATGTAGGCTAGGGGCTTCTGCCCTCTGCCGTCTGCTATCAGAGAGTGAAGTGCAAGCAAGGGCAGTATAGACTGGCTCCTCCCCTCCAGGCCAGTAGACCTTCGCGGGCCTTCACTGCCTCAGTGTGCGCCGCCCTCAGGGAACCAATTGATTTGTGAGACCCACTGGGTCCCAGCCCAGTCCAAGCAGATTCCACCAATCTGCTCTAAGAGGGGAGCAACCAACTGAAGCCGCTTCCTTACAGAGCCAGAGCTTTCCTGCCCAACTCCAATATGTTGTCTAGTTGGTTGCCTCTTTCCTGTGGGAGGGTCCCATTCCCATCACTCACCGCGTGTTGATGCCGGTCCCCGAGAACTGCTGGGCCACCCCGACCTCTGATCTCAGTGCAGCTACAGCGCGAATTCACGGTGCCTTTGGGTGGGTCTTGTGCAGGGACGTTTCGGGCGAGCCACATGCAGGGCTATTAAGCTCTGCACTCTGGCCATTCAAGCCTTTCGCTTCAGTGCTGGTTTGGTCGCTCAAGTGGATCTCGGGCACGAATGCGCGTGGCTCAGGAAAGTGCAGTGCTTGCCGATCTTAGCTTCTCTAATGGTAGCCGTGGGACCTCATATTCGAGCAGTCTCTTTCCCTTCAGTTTCTTTCTGGGTTGAAAGAGACCCTCTCCCTCTGTTTGGGTCTCTCCAGGGTGTTCTATTCTGGCATTTGAGCTGTCTCTCTCAGAGAGGCTCCATATCCTGCTACCTCTAGGTCTGCCATCTTTGAAACTCTCTCCTAAGTTACAAATTATTAACAGTTCTTTTTTCAGATCTATCTCAAACCCCTAGGTCTTCTAGGAAATTTACTGTCTGCTTTCTGAACCATTCATTCAGTTTATACTGGACCATTTAATACTTGATGCATTGTTTTTATGATTTTTATTCATGAATTCTAATTCTCCAGTCCCAAGTCCTTGAACTACTTCTTCATTTGGCCTCTTTAAGCATTGCAGTCAGAGCTTTATTTACTCACAGATGATGTCAGGAAATACTTGGTAACTGTGTAAAAGGACTTAAAGGATGCTTTCTCAGCCTTGAAGATCTATATCATATTGTAGATTTTGTTAGCATTTATCATTTATATAATTTTTGAATTTGTGTTCTGATGAACTTAAAATGGTTTTCTAATCTGTGATTCATGGTATTAATATAATAAAATAAGCGTGCGTGTATGGTTTAACCTAGGTATCTCCCTCAGGATATGGGTATTCCAGGAAGCAAATGTAGCTTTAGTTCCTGCCTGCACAGTAGCTAGTTCATTCTTGCTGAAATTCTGCATCCAAGTCTTAGAGTTGTTTAGTGTTTACTAAAATAAGAAACATTTTTTTATTTTTTTCCTGTTGGAACTAAGTAAATCCTTATTTTCTTTCATATTTTCGTATTTCAAAGAGAGGTCTTTTAGAGCCTACAAGTCTGGGGAAACAGGCACTAGTAATGGATAGTAAACAGCTCCAGCAGAATAGCACTGTCATGAGGATACAAACACCTGTTCCTCCTTGCCATTAGTCCTTCAAGATAGGGGATAGTTAGGCGAGTGTATTATAATGATTTTCCTCATGTCGCCCTACCTCCTGCTTTTAAAAAATATTTTTTTCAAGTGTAAATTCATCAAGTCTGGTCAGGGCTTCATTATTGACAGGTAGTCCTTTCTCATCCAGTTCTTGTTCAGAAACTGTTGTGTTTATGCAATCTTCTAGGACCCTTTTCAGAAGAACAGGAGCTTTGACTAGGACAGGCAGATATCCTTTTTCAAGGTTAACTTTTCCTTTTGTAAGTATGTTTTAGGCTGCAGTTTGCCCTTCTAAAAGTACCTTTTTAAATAGAGCATATTAATAGAATATATTGTTAGCTGCCTTGGAATTAACTCTATAAAATATTAATGAATGTACTAAAGCTCAAAAAGCCCAGTGCTGTGCGTATAACTTAACAAGCTTTCAGTAGCTTCAAGAGAGTAGCATGGAATCAAAGCAAATTTTTGAAGAAAAGCTGTTCTTCACGGCTGGCTGCCTTAGTAGGTATAAAATTTTAATATTTGTACAAAAGGCTGTGTTGCTCTCAGTAGAGGCTCTGAAACCCATCTGAATATCTTAAGAGGGCAGGGGCTAGGGTACAGTGCATAGAAGACTGACTCAGCAGAACTGCTGAGGGAGCATCCAGCCATGATCCACAGCAAATCCCACTGAGAGGAAGGCGTCGCCCTCTGGTGCCTGTGCCTTGGAATTCATGCAGCCTTCTTGCTTTCTTGAGGCGAGGTTTTTAAAGATGGTTAAATAACTATTCTTTGGGGCCATTTTTTGCTTTCTCTGAGTTGCCACTCCATGTAGGACAGGACATTTGCTTAGAATTGTGTCTTCAGTTTTTTATTTTATGGAGGTGTATAAGTCCACCTTTAGCTAGTATCCCAGAAAGACCATTGGCCTCGGGAACGGGCTGAAAAGTTTTTTCTTCTCTTCCTTTTTTCTGTTCTGTAGTTTATGTCTCTTACTGAAATTAAATCTAAGAAGACACAATTTATATGCAAACTTTTATAGGATAGCAAAATTTATGAATTAGAGAACATAGTATTCCAGCTTCTGTTATGAATTTTGAACAGTTTGTAGGACCTTAATGTCTATGTGGTACACATATTATTAAGATAGTTAAACATTACTCCAAATTTTCTGTATTATAGTTTTTTTAAAAAAAAATGTTCTCTTACATGATTAGTTAACTGTCTCATCATAGTAAACTACTGATTTGAATATACAGCAGTCTATATTCCACGCTTACATGATTGTATATTTATTGTCTATCAAGATGTCCTTGTTCCACTTTCCTCAGGCAACCGCAGATCTGCTTGATTAGGTTCTGAAGGTGATATGTAATTGCAACTCAGGCGTGTCTGATCTGAGGTGTTGTGGTACAGAGTGTACTTACTAATCTGACCTCTCTTGACCTCTCCAGTCAGTGTGCTAGTGAGTAAATTCCAAGTTGCAGCTTTTCACTTTGACTTGAAGTAGGCTGTTGGACCTTTGTCTGGCATGTGGTTTATCAGGGATAGATTCCACATACTGGTATCCCGTAAAGGATTCCATTGTGAGTATAACTGTGCAACTTGACTTCTTCCTTTAGTAATGAAGAAAGCATGAGGCAGAATAGTTCATGACAAATCAAGCTCTGTATTCTGCTTGTAAGGGATTGTCTTAGTGTGACCTCTTATTTGATGTATTTTCAGTGAGGTTCATCTTAACCAATCACTAACATTTTTCTTGCAACTTTTTGGGGGGTGGGATTCAGGGGATCAAACTCACAACCTTGCACTTGCCAAGCAGGTATTTGTGCTGCTGAGCTAAATCCCCAGTCCCTGACTGTCTTCACTGAACCTTACTTAATAGCTAATTGGCCAAGTGTGCTAATACATACCTGTAATCTTAGCACTAGGGAGGCTGAGGCAGAAGAATCACAGTGAGAGTGAAGCCAGCTACATAGTGAGTTCAAGGGCAGCCTAAACTGCACAGTGAGCCCCTGTCTTTAAAAAAAAAATTCAAGATAGTTAATTTGGTAAATCAGTATAGGTCTGCATAGCTACTTCAGTGTTTTCTGGTCTCCTAACCCTGAGAAAATTAGAGTTTAGAGAAAAGACATTAAAATTTAATCAGAATTCTTTACTTATCTTTTTTAAATCATTATAGTTTTTAGAGCTAGTTTGGATATGTGTCCATCCAGACATATTTACAAACTATTGTAGGTTAGGTGGCCCTGTTTCTGACTGTTGATCTCAAGGTACCTAGGTTGTTGACAGTCATCTTGTAAATTGGTTTTGCAAATTTGTAGCGTCTTTATCTCAGGAAGGGTATCAATTCTGATTTTAGTTTTACCTACTGACTTTTATTTGATGATTAGTTACTGTTACTAAATAATATAAGCAAAACATTTTAAGAACGATGATAATGGAATGTCGTCTTTGGGATTTCTTCCCTTTTAACATATTCTTATGAGCCTGTAATAGCAGCAAAACAACACAGCATTTCTATTGGAAATTGGCATAATCTCTCATGCCATAACAGAGGATTCATATCTAGAATATATAAAGAACAATTAAGTACTAATGTAACAGATTACACATTCCTTCATAAAAAACAAACTTACAAGTAAATAGACAAAAATTTAGACACTTTATAAAAGGGAATACCCAGCTGGTATTCCAAACATACAAAAAATACTTAAATTTGTAGTTATCAGGGAGTTATAAAGAAAAGAAAGGTTGATGATAAATATAAAGTAGCAAAAATCCTGTATCTCCAGTAGAAGAATCAATTATAGTTTTACCTGTATCTTTACTTCTGATTAAAAACATTTAAAACATTGCTGCTATTTTTAAGCTCCCACCTATCAGAGCAAATGCAAGTAAGGAAAATACCGACCTTTTGACATTTACCTTAAATTATCTCATATTTAGTACTCTTGTTTTCATGTGTAGAAGCATGTTTCTAGTCAATAACAAATTCTTTCTAACTGTAGAACTTCCTTTAACATTCTTGTTACGTACTTCTGCAAGCAATAAATTCATCTTTTTTTTTCTTTTGCCTGAAGTCTTACTAATATTTGATACATGTAACTTACAGGTTGACTATATTTTTCTTTTTCTTTTCAGCACTTTAAAGCATAGCACTCCACTTTGTTCTGATATTCATAATTTTTTATGAGAAATCTGCTGTAATTGCTAGCTTACTCTTTAGCATGTTGTTTTTTCATCTAGCCATCTTCAAGATTTTTTCCTTTTCCTAGATCTTCAGTCTTTAGGTAGCCAATGGTTAGGGTGTGTGTTTACCTGTATGCGCATATGTCTGTCTTGCTTAAAGTCTTTCTCTTTATGTCCTGTGAGCTTCTTAGACTGGGATTGAGTGTATGTTAGTAATTTTGGAAAATTCTCAACCATTATTTTTTTACATACACTTTTTTTTTCTTTGTTTTTCTCTTTGAGACAAGGTTTCATGATGCAGCTCAGGCTGGCCTTGAACTGACTTTCTAACCCAAGCTGGCCCCCAACTTCCAGAGAACCTCCTGCCTCAGCCTCCAAATGCTGGCATTGCAGGCATGCACCACCGCTTCTGGCTTTTATTTTCTTTCTTTATCTAGTATAGTAGTTGTACACGTGTAAGACTGTTCAACTGCTTCTGGATACGTCCTGCTTCATTCCCCCCCTTCCCCCACTATGGTACAGTTTGAATAATTTCTGTATCTTTGAGTTCACCTCTTCCCCCAGTGACTGCCATTCTCATCAAGCCATTTTCCTGCTCTTCAGTAGACTTTTTTAATGCCTTAAAACCTTCTCTTTTAACTAGTGACTGTTTTGGTTGGGCCTGCCTTTCTCTTCCCCTTCTTAAAACAAAACAACAACCCCCTTTAGCTAGCACACTCAGTTCTGTCTTCAATTCTAGGACTATCTGAAAACCTTTTTCTTCTGTAAATGAAGATAATTTAACCACTTCAAAAGGAGATGTTTGTGCAGTTTGGTTGAGATAATCCTTAATTGCTTGATAGAGCCACATACTCGTTTGAAAGACTGTTTAACCAGTCTTCTTTGTTATGCATATTTATTTTTGTATTATATAGAACCCTCCTTGCAGTTTTATATACTGTGATTTTGATGTATCATGAATATTCTATGTTAGATTGTTGTAATGCAGCAAAGTAATAGTTATGTTGTATTTTATTAGCACAGATAATATTCTTCAGAAATGTTCTTAGCATTGGTATAAATATCCAAAGACTAAAGGGACATGCTATTGTGTAATCATTTTGTCATTGATTATGTCAGTTGTTTGGAAAGTTTAGCAATGGAAATAACTTGGCAGAGGACATCTTTGAGATAATTAAGCTGTGTCAGAAATGTCGTTTTTGCTCTTCTCAGTGGTCAAGGAAGTATGGTGGAAAAGGCCCCGACAGGGCAGGCTAAAGGAAGATATAGGCCTCCAAAAGAGAACAAAACTCTGAGTATGTGCTTCTCTTAAATAAACACACTTGACTACTGGAGCAGTCAGAGATCTAGGTTGTTGTCAAAAAGCATTTGATAACCTTTTTGCATCTTTTAAAAAAGCTGACGCTAAAAGCAACTAAAAGAAGTTGCTTACAGTATCTAATACCTGGAGTCCCTGGACCTTAGTTAGTTTGTGTGTACCTATGTGTAGTGGCCATGCTCTGTCTTACCTAAAACCAAGCTGACTTGTTTACAGTCAGATTTTATTGATTTTAAAGCTGTGTTCTTTAATGAATTATCATTCAGTCTAGTCACTATAAAGACGTCTTAGTTTTGTGTCTGTAAATATACTGTGCAAGGCCCATGTCCATATTACTGCTTTGAGTATCCTTAATTGTCCTCCCAAAATGCTAATATAGAGACAGTTTCTTTGGCACAAAAGTGTATCTTTTGGGTATCAAGCTACAAATGTATTTGAAAAGAAGGAAAGTCCTGCTAGCTGAAAAGTTTCAACATACTAGCCAGAATGGCTGCATGTAGATCTTTACCTAGGAGCTAAATATATGAGAACTAAATATGAAATAATTTACATAGATCTGACATGCTTTCTTTCTCTCTCACACAAACTTGATACAATATTGATTCTCATCTATACTGTGAAGATACGAAGAATTCAGAAATAGATTAGAAAACACTGATCTGACTTTACCAGTCTTTATCATTTTTCAAAAGGTAGCAAATTTGCCTTTCTGCGGTAACTCAAGTTGAAATGTTTCCTAGCCAGACTGATGTTTTTGTACCAGCCAGTTGTTGATACAGGTAATGGACCTATGTTTATTGTTGTGTTCCCCTGCTCACCTTATTGTGAAATCAAGTTAGTTATTTGTGTGAGGCTCACAGGAATGGTTTGCAGGCTTCTTTAACCATGTAATTAGAACAGCATGTGGGTGACAGGTCATAGTTTAAACAGTAATCTTGCTCTGTCCAGAAAGATTATTCACTCTTCCATTTAGTCACATTTTTCTGTTTGTACTTGAATTTTATATGCCAATGTATACATTATTTTCTTGGTAATGATTACAGTTAAATGTACTTATTATACAGTTAACATCTCTGCCATGATTGGAAAATCCTTTTATCTTTCATTTTACTAACAACAAAGAAGCAGGCAGATTTTCTTTTTCCTTGAAGCCTGTCGTGGCTTAGTCCAGTGATGGGGAACCTTTTAGAGCCTTCTTTGAAAACAAAGCTTGTGGCAGCACACGTGCCACGGGTTCACCGCCACTGGCTTTGCCAATCACAAAACATCTCTGTGACAACTCTTGTGCTATTCATTTATTGGTACTTGCAACTGCCCCCAGATTAACTGTTTAGATATTTAAACAAGCAGCGTTAAACTTTTTGTTTAAAAAGATGCTTTTTATTGATTCAGAATAGATTTGATTACAGAGGGCTTAAAATGTAGGAATGTAGAAGTACAGCGCGTGAGGTTGTGAGTTAGATCCCCTGTAAACCAACCCCCCCAATAGCTTCTAATAGAAGAGCTTCTAGCTTGTGTATCAGTTCTCTAATCTTTTGTCCCTGTTGAGATGTGAAGAAAATAAATTTACAGACACAGTGATTTTTCTCCATTTTTAAATAGGTTTGAATTTATCTGTCATGTTTTATGTTTAGCATTTTACTTAGTTTCATCTTTTGTGTGAACTTAGATTTGCCAAATTGTGTAAATGTTTTTGTTTAGTGAAATAAACTAGTGTCTTTTCTTTATATGAAGCACACATCTTTTCTACCTCTACTCAAGCCTGTGTGGGAAATTGGAATGTTAAAATATAAGACAATAACCCAAGAAAGTTCATTGTATTTGGTAAGTAGACCTTGGCTGTACTGAAAGGCTGCCCGGTCTATTATTATGGAACATGCTACCCATCTGCAGTTATTTTATTAGGGAAAATGTATGCTTTGTTTTCTATTTCAAGGTGTAAGGTAATATCTAAGGAAGAAGTTTTGAAAAACCAGCAGAGGGAGCACATTGTGTGTTTGCTATGTTATCTTCAAAACTGTGCAGTTAGGTTTTTAATGGTTTTGGACTGGTGTACCTCAAAATAAGTAAAATTATGTTTCTAGTGTGGTTTAAAATTCAATGTAAAATAAAACCAGGAGGAAGAAGAAAAAAAGACTGTCAAAATCAGAAAGTCAGTCTTTTCCCCACTGGGGTACTTCAGGTGTATGAAAGCTTGTTCCTTCTAAACAGTGGTTCTCAAAGTGGAATGGCTCGATAGGCATTTTAGAAGGTTGAACTAATTCATTCTTTCTTTCTTTCTTTCTTTCTTTCTTTCTTTCTTTCTTGTACTGGGGATTGAACTCAGGACTGCACGCTTGCAGGGCAGGTGCTTATGCCGCTGAGCTAAATCCCTGGCCTATAAACTAATCATTTCTTAAAGGAAGAATTGAATTGAGAACAATAAGAATTGTAGCTTACTCATCAAATGATATGTATTTTACATTTATGACATTTAATTTTACAAATACAATTATTAAAAAGAGATTTTTAAAGAAAGTACTATATAATAATGAACTGTATTTAATTTGAAAATTTAATTTTGAAACTATGTCAGACATATTTGCTTTCTGAGGATATATCTTAATCATTTCTACCACTTTTTAACTATATTACTTAAATAGTTAGCCTCTGTGAGCCTCTGTTTTCTCATCTCACCAGCCCCTTCTTTGAGGATATGGGAAGAAACCAGTAACCACAGTCGTTGATCCTTGGTAATCATTCAGTCATTGAATGGGTTGTGGTTGTTATTTTGTGTTGTTAATCTTTGTCATGAAGGCAGTACTTTCTTTGATTTTTATTACTGTGTACACTTCTTTCTTAGCTTAAATCAAGTCAGAATATCTGTCTTCATAATCTTGTGTAAGAGAAAGAGATTGATAACTCTGGGGCCAAAGGTCAAAAAAAGGCTTTTGGTTTTTCAGCAGGTGCCATTGGGGTGTACTTCAGCATGGTTATATGCTGAGCATGAGAAACCAACAAGGAGAGTGGAGGAGGAGCTAGTCTACCCTGTTGTGTTTGCCTTTCACCAGAATTTGGCATGGGGGTTTAACTCAGTGACATAAGTACCTGCCCAGCAAGTACAAGGTTGTGAGTTAGATTCCCGAGTTAGATTCCCTGTCTCTCCCCCTCCCAAAATTAGGAAAATATGACAGGTTTATACAGGTTTAGAGGAGGAGGGTATTTGTAGAGCCTATGAAACAAGAAAAGGTTGCAAGGGAATTGGGGGTTGGTAACAGTCCTCAAATAATAGATTATAGAAATTTGGGCTAGGTGAAAGATGAAGAAGTAAGACTAACATGATGCTAATTACTTGGAGTGGGGTGCACTGGGGAAGAAAAGCAAAAATAGTTGGAATAAAGGAGAGAAGTATGAACTGTGGAAGGGGAAAGTGGGCGAGGTGAGAATTTCTGAAATGTGGTGTTTTCAGTCTTGAGGTTCAGGTTATTGCCTTGGGAATCGTTGACTGAAGTGGAATGGAAGATAAATGTCATTAGAAATGAGGTGAAAGCCCTCTGACTTCTGTATCTAGAGGCTGTCTGCAGGATAAAGATGAGGGTGGCAGCTCCCATTTATTGGATTTGCTATATGTTGGGCCTGTTGTATGTGTCTTATGTGTTAACTTACCTGAAAGTCATATTAGATCCGAAATAAAACCTCTGTTGCCCCAGAATTAGGATGAATAGAAGAGAGGATTTTCAAGGAATTAGTACTTTTTCTTGAGAATTTCTGACTATTCATCAAGAAATGGTAAGTGGAAATTTGGATAGTGTGAAGACAGCACTATTATCAACAAGAAGTAGTATTTAGGTTCTTCTAGGTTACTGTGTTGACCTTTCGAACATACAGGTGGGGACCACTACCCTTTTTATGTAGTAAGTCTTTCCTTTCCTTTTTTCTTTAATCTCTGGACAGCCAGGAAAATGATCCCTGTTTGGAAATTGTTTGTCTCCATAGATTTGTAGCTTGTAAACAAATGAACCTTAAAAATCTCTAGAGACCATGCTCAAGAATTTTTGAATGTTATGTGATATTTCTTACTAGCTTCTAAGATAATTTTCCTGTCCCCTACAGACAGTATAGCCATTGGCAACTTTAAAAATCATTTTATCCCTCTGCTTTTCGGAAGGAATAGAACAGAAAAATGGTAAAAATAATTCTTGCTTTAGCCACTTGGAGTTTGTTTTCTTTTTAAATTTGTTTTTAGTTTAACCTTAACCTAGCTACATATATTTCTTCTGAGAGTATAGTGATTAATGGTGACTACCAGTGATCAGAAATTAAATTCATCTGATTATCAAGGACTACTTTTTATATTAGATAAAATATTCACAGAGTATATAAACTAGAACCAATCCAAGCGAATTACTTCTCTGAGTGAAAGGAGACAGTATATTCTTTGTGGGTCTTTTACATCAGCTTTGAAAGTTCCTATTAAATATACAAGGTTGTTATTGATTGCCTTACATCTAATTAATGCTATTAGGCATGAGTGGAAAGTCAGTTTTTTATACATCATAAACCTGGTGAAAGGTTGATTTCTTGTTGATCTTTGGGGTTTGTATAGGTCAGCATATTTTTTTCTTGGTACATTTTTGACACTTGGATGCATGGGATTGTGAAAATATTATACGTTAAAATTCTTTTACTTTGGTGAGCTGTAACCAAGTTAAAGTGTGTAACACTAAGGGCAGTAAGAATTAAAGTGCTTTTGATTGAGAAGACATCTTTACATGTGACATCCTAAATCTCCCATTATGTTTGTTTACTTTGCAATCTTATTTTCAAAATATATAATCATAGCCAAGGCATTTTTCTCTAAACCCTTATTCAACAAAGGATTTCTTCCTCCTTCTGCTCTAATTTTGCTTATTCAGGCCATGCCTCATGGTTTCTAAGCAACCATGCTTAGAATACATGGCTAGGCATGTATGTGCCGCATTTAAGTGATTGTGTATTTTACCTTTGAAACCCTTAAAAATCTTCAAAAAGGGGTAGGGTGGTACATTTTCTTAAACACACCCACATCCCGAGTTACCTATGTTTAGGCATACACAAAATATTAAACTTACATTGCTTAATTGGTATATGAGAGCTTCTCATTAGCACAGTTCTCTACATTTTCTTTTCCAGCAATATAAACTATTCTATTGAGTCAGTAGAGAACAGAGCATACAAATCACTAAACTAGAAAATATGCAGGTTCTTTCATCACATAGCCATGTTTTACTTTTCTAGGAAGCGTTTAGGTTGTGAATTTCTGGAATAGTGATGCGTGGAGCTGGGTGGACCTTCTCCTCAGTGAAATAACTGTGTAGTGAAAATTACTGAAAGTAAAACAAAAGAGAAGCAGAACATGGAGAAATTCTTATTCATGAAAGTCTAGTAAAATTTGTTAAGAACAGCAAGAGTCTATTGCATTCCAGGATAATATCCAGCCAGGAATACAGGGATCCCCCACACCCTGCCACTGCCCCAGCTTTGGGTTTAGGAGTATACTTTCATGCCAGGAGGACCGCTGCCCATGTGCCTTCAGCCCCATGCTATAGAAGTGCTGTTCTAGACAGGTACAAAGTCCTTGCGAAGTGGACTCGGACTTTTTCCTTGATCTGGTCCCCAATCATACAGGAAGCTCCTCCAACCTTTGTCAAAATAGTAGGCCCCTTAATTGCCCCTTTTCCATGTTGGTTGTAAGGTACAGGTTCCCAGGTCAATATACCAGGCCCCTTATTGCCCTTTCTCCACCTTGGCAGTATAGTGAGATTCTACACCATGAGGGGCGGGGTGAACCAGAATGTCAGTCCGCCAGATGCCTGCTGTTCTCACCCTCAGCACCTGTGTGGCAGTAGAGTTACTTAGACATTGGTAGGGGACCGGCGAAATCTGCAGTCCTGTCCCCAAAGACTTGACCTTATTTGGAACAAAGGCTAAGGGCAGCATTGAAAATAATGTAATGGTTGAGAAGGAAAGGGCAGCTCTACAATGTATGGGAAGCACCAGGTGAAAAAGAAGATCAACCAGAAATTTAACAGAACCAAGAAAAACACAGCCAGAAAGCACCCTCCTGGAATCACACACACGTCTTGGGGTATGAAGAGGTGTATGTATGGAACATGAAAGTTGTATGCATGCAGTAGGTTGTGCCCACTCAGTCTCAGTAAGAGCAGAATATGGATCAGATGTTGCTGTGTCATGTGCAGGTCCATCAGCAAATGTGGACATCTTACTGATTTAAGGAGCTTAACCACAGCCTGTGATCAAATGCTGACTCAACAGTAAACCTGCTCCTAGCTAGGGAGGTGGGAGAAGTACCTAGGAAGTTCAGCTTAAAAATAAAGTCACAATCATCCCTGGTGGAGTGGAAGATTGTGCATATACCCAGGGTTGCACCCTCTCAGTAATCATGACAGAGAGAACCCCCAAGTGACTTTCTTTCCCAAATGCAGGACAAAAGTCTCTTGAAATACAATAGCAATCTCCATGCCATACACACTTTGAGCAGTAAAGGTGGAATATCTAACTGCCTTAGGGACAATAAATTTTTTTAATTTAAAAATTTTAACTTTATTAATACATATTTAGGGCTGGGGATTTAGCTCAGTGGCACAAGTGCCTGCCTGGTGAGTGTGAGGTCATGAGTTTGATCCCCGGGACCCCCCCAAAAAACAGAAACAAAACAAAACAAAAAAACGAAAAACATGTTTGCAGTTCATGCAATTTACAGTCATCTTGAGGAGTGGTTATATGTACATATCACAGCTTTGTCTTCTTTTTTTTTAAGTTCTCTTTCCTCCCCCTCCTATCTCCTCCTTCATTTCTTGTGTCCCACTTTTTATTCTTGTTGATACTGTTAATTTTAGCTTGTGGTATGGCATATAAAATTTATATTAATTGAAGTTATTAGATTTTTGTACATGGCACATCTTTATTCTATTTATTTCCCCTTCCCTTCTTCCTTATTTTTCCCCTAGGACCACTTCCCTAGTGCAAGAGGGCCATCTCCTTGTCTCCTCTTATCCATTCTTACTATTTGCTTTGTACTTTGGTATATTCTTCTGGAGTAAGATGGACTCTTAGTGTTGTTTTAATTTGCATTTCTCTAGTGGCCAAGATGGACTCTTAGTATGTTGTTTTAATTTGCATTTCTCTAGTGGCCAGAGATGCTGAGCTTTTGTTTTTTTCCTTTCATATATTTGTTGACCATTTTTTTTCTTCCTCTGTAAAGTATCTGTTCATTTCTCTTGCCCATTTTTTCACTGGGTCTTTGATTTTAGGTGTTTTTTTTTAAAGTTATTTGTGTATTCTAGATATTAGTATTCTTAAGCGTAGTAGCTGCCAACACATTTTCCCCATTCTTTAAGGTTGTTTTTTCATTCTGACTGGTTCTTTTGCTATGCAGAAGCTTTTTAGTCTGACATGCTCCCACTTGTTGATTCTTGCTGTTATTTCTTGTGCACTTGAGGTTCTGTTCAGAAAATCCTCCTCATACCTATGTCTTCAAGTGTTTTACCTATTTTTTTCTTCTAGTAGGTTTGATGTTTCTGTTTTAATGTTTAAATCTTTGATTCATTTTAATTTTAATTTAGTATATGGTGAGAGATAAGGGTCCAATTTCAGTCTTCTGTATATAGATAACCAGTTTTCTTAGCAGCACTTGTTGAATAGACTGTTTCCTTTAACATAGGCTTTTGGACCCTCTGTTAAAGATCAAATAACTGAATGTGTCTGGGGGAAGTTTCTGTGTCCTCAATTCTGTTCCACTGATCCATTATCCTCTTTTGTTCCCGAACCATACTGGTTTTGTCACTTTTGCTTTGTAGTATAGTTTGAAGTCAGGTATTGCTATGCTTCCTGCTTTACTGTTGTTTCTCAAAATTGGTTTTGCTGTTCTGGGTCTCTACCGAGTCCATGTGAATTTTAGGATTGTTTTTTCAAGTTGTCTAAACTATGCTGTTGGTATTTTGATTGGAACTGCGTTGATCTGTATAACAGTTTGGGGAGCGTGACCATTTTGATAATACTGATTTGCCTATTCAGGAACAGCAAGCATCTTTCCGTTTTCTGATGTCCTTTTCAGTCTCCTTCAGAATACTATAATTTTCTTTGTAGATGTCTTTCACTTTCTTGGTTAGGTTAATTCCTAGGTGTTTCATTTTTCTTGAAGTTACTGTGAATGATACTATTTTCATAATTTCCTTCTCATCTTGTTCATTGTTAGTATACACAAAAGCTAATGATTTTTGTGCGTTGATTTTTGTATCCTATTGCATTGCTCAAGTTTGCTATTCTAAGAGTTTTTAAATAGAATTCTTTGGGCCTTCTATGTAGAGTATCATGTTATCAGCAAATAATGATAATTTGAGTTTTTTCTTTCCTGTATGTCTCCCTTTTATTTCTTTCTCTTGCCTAATTTCTCTGGCAGTTTCAGGTAGAATAGAAGAGGTGATGGGGGACTTTCTTGTCTTGTTTCTTGACTTATGGGGGAAAGCATTTTGTTTTTCTCCATTTAGTATGATACTATTGGTTTGTCATAAATAACTTTTACTATATTTAGGTATAGTCCTGTCATGGTTTTATGTCGGTGGCTCCTAGGCCTCATGTATTTGCATTGTACATTTGTGACTGGTTCGTTGTCTAGTGCTTGGATTGGTGGTGTCAGTGCTACCCCCTCCTAAGGGGTGGAGCCAGGGTGTGATGTAATGGCAGGAAGAAGGTGTGTCTCTCTCTTTTGCCGGTTCCCGCTTGCTGTTTGCAGCCGCCATGAACTGCGGCCCGCCATGCCACCCTGCCTTGGAGCCAACTGAGTATGGACTGAAACCTCCAAAAACTGTAAGAAATAAACCTTTCCTTTCCCAACTTTGGGCATCAGGTATTTTGTCTCAGCGATGAGTAAAACGTAACTGAGACAAGTCCTTTTGTACCTGTTTTCTTCAGGGTATTTATCATGAAGTACTGTTTTGCTGAAAGCTTTTTCTGCAGCTATTGATAGGATCGTATAGTTTTTGACCTTCGTTCTATGTGACGTGTTATATTTATTGACTTATGTATATTGAATCATCCTTGCATCTTTGGGTTGAAACATACTTGACCATGACAACATATGATCTCTTTGATGATGTGCTGCATTCTACTGGCTAGTATCTTGTTGCATTTTTTTTTTTTTTTTTTTTTTTTTTTTTTTTTTTTTTTTTTTTTTTTTTTTTTTTTTTTTTTTTTTTTTTTTTTTTTTTTTTTTTTTTTTTTTGTACTGGGAATCAAACTTGCAACCTTGCAGTTGCTGAGGCAGGCGCTGTGCCGCTAAGGTATATCCCCAGCCCTTGTTGAAGATTTTTGCTTCTATGTTCATTAAGCAGATTGGCTTGTAGTTTTCTTTTTTAGTTGAGTCTTTATCTGTTTTGAGGATCCAGGTGATAGATACTAGCTTCCATAAGTGAGTTTGGGAGCGCTCTGTCCTTTTCTGTTTCTATTCAAGCTTTAAAGAGCTTGAATAGTATGTTGATATAAAAGTTTTGAAGAATTCAGCATTAAACTCATTAAGTCCTTGGCTTTACTTAGTTGGTAGATTCTTTATCACTGTGTCAGTTTCATTGCTTATTATTGGATTGTTAAGGATATTTATTTATATCTTCTCGGCTTAGTTTTGGTACTTTGTATATTAAGCAGAATCTTTGACCAGTAAGTGATCTTAGATGACCCAAGGCCAAGCTCCAGAGAGGAAGGTAACAACTAAAAACAAGAAAAAATGTTTGAGCAAGACCATCAGAGGTGGCATGCTCTGGGATAAATAGACTACATAGAATTGGTCCAACTAAGCCACTACCAAGCCCAAGAGCAGGGGTAGGAGACAGAGAGTAAATAACATAATTTAGATGTCTAAATTGGCCAGTGTTATAGAAAATGTTGTAAATCATATCAAGAAACTGGAGAAGACGGCCCTATGCTGATAGGGGTGGTAGGAGCAGAAAATAGAAATTGCCTTTGAAGGGAGCCCAAATGTTTAACTTAGACTAAGACTTCAAGTTATAAATATTTCCAAATTATATAGTAATAAATACGTTTAAAGTAGGGCTTGAATACAGTATTTTCTCAGAGAATATCAGTAAAGCAATCATAAAAATCAACCAAACAGAGACCCCAGAAGCTAACATTTTAAATACATGAATGTATTTTAGAAGATAAACTATTATGAGGCTATCCAGACCATATTAAAAATTCAGAGTTCATCTTTTGTATAATGCTTACCGTTTCTCTTGAACAGACATTTTTGTTTACAACAAACCAAGTTGCTTCAGAGCTTGTAAAAATGAAGGGCAGGTCTTCCTACAAGCGGCAGGGCCTAACTTTGGCCGTATGCTATCTGCTTACTCAGCACCCTTTCTTTGAGCTACTCCGAGAACAGTGAGTAGGTGTCCTCTGGCCATTTCTGGTTTCAAAAGTTTTGTTTTGATTTTATGACAGGATCTTACTGTGGAGTTCAGGCTGACCTTGAACTGACCATGTAGCTTAGATCGGTCCCAAACTTAAGGGATCCTCCTGCCGTAGCCTCCTGAGTGCTGGTATTACACGTGTGCACCACCATTTCTGATTCTAGCGTAAAAGCTTTTTAGGTATGATGGGTGAGCACAGCATAAAATATCAGGAAATATGTAGAAAGTGTTTTTCAGTGTTGCCTGAATGATCACCAAGCCTTGGGATAGGCATCCTGCTGTGGTTTTCCAGATGTCTGACCCAGCTAGCAATCTGGGGTACAGCAGACTTTCTGTCAAGGGTAGTTGAGTACTCACCTACCCGAGTATCAATAATCACTGTATTTTTAAACCATATTCTAAAGCTTTTCAGATCATAAAAGGTAATATTCTGATCAGGAAAAGTGTGGTTGGTAGACTCCAACTATGAGAAAATGTATATCTATAATGCAGGAAGAGATTCTAAAAATGAAAGGTTTTTTTTTCTTCTGGGCTCATACATAAATTTTAAAAGGCATTTGCATCCTTCATGATAAAAACTTAAATTTTCCTTTAATTTGGCCTAATATTTTCTTGACACCAAGAATCTGAGGTATGTTACAGTGATACACAGCTGAAATTATAAAGTTAAAGGTTTGTATCAGGTTTTTGATTTTAAGAAGTATATGGTGGTGCTTATTTCAGAAGCATTATAACCATCCATCCATGTATGTATGTATGTGTGTGTGTATGTATGTTAAGGAAGCAAAGTACTAAACAATGAGGTTGAAAAAAGTGTTTTTTTGTTTTCCTTTTTTGTGTAGCTGGGACAAGCACAAAGCAAAGACATTCCCTCTGTTCAAAGGCAAAGTAAGTCAGGCTAAAAATGGAATTTCTTCCAATTCATGATACTGTCTGGAGCTCTGTCTCACTTTGAACATCCTTTTGTCAGGAGAGACACAAACTGTACCACGAGCTTCACTGTGCAGAGCCTTTTCAGTAACGCCTTCTGGACAACATAATGCACACCCAGAGGCTCTTCAGAGTACACCGTCATCAGTGTGACCGGGGGAAAAACATAACACACACTCGAGAGATCAAATGATTGCCAGGGCATCTCTGTAGTTCCAGGCCAGGCACACAGTGCCAGAGCTCCTGAGTAAATAGGGAGATAGCCCACAGCCACCACCTTTTCTTGGTTTATGTCAGAGAATGTGAGGATATTATTCAACAGGTTTAGCTGTTCTTTACTAAATGCTCTATTGAGCTAGACAAACTGGGGCTCAGACTGCTCTTGAGGATTACTCAATTCCAGATTTGGGTTGTACGCTCCCAGTATCTTCACACACTACTGGTAATTTGGAGAAGACTGTTCTATGCCCAAGTAAAATGAACTGAATTTAGAGACTAGTATAACATGATAAGCACAGTAAGTCTCTAAAGGCAGTGTCTTGAGATTATGTATAATTTGGGTTTCTAGAAACTGTGTGTTTAGAGTTTGTTAAATAGTGCCTGCTGAAGTTATAAAATTCATGGCTTCCCTGTTTGTGATGAGCTGGCATTTTCAGCATCTGAAATTTGTTTATAACAAATTGTGGGGGCTTTTCTGATGTTTTATACTGTGCATTACAGCGATCAGTGGTATCTCCAAGGTAGAGGACACAGCAGTGCATACTGCTTTCTTTTCCAGTCTTCATTGGCTTCCTTTAAATAAAGAAGACTGTCTGTAGTACTTCTGCCTGTTTTCTCGGAAATCGGATCCATCTTCTAAATCAGCATACTGAATATCAAAGGAGACAAGCCATTTTGATCTGTCACTTGGAGTTCCAGGATTGAGCTTTTTGGCTATAACTCCCAAACAGGTTTCTAGATAAAGCGTTCATTGTACTTTACTCATGCATACTGTTATGAGTTAATTAGGGAATATCAGCAATGGCTATGTGCCCTTCGTGGGCATCCTGTGTGGCCATCCCACACAATAGCACTTGCATTGGGCTGGCCACACAGGATGCCCACAAAGGGCACATAGCCATTGCTGATATTCCTTAATTAGGCTGAGAACTCCTTGGTCCATGTAAGGATCTCATCTTTGTCGTTCTCCTGAAAAGTAGATGTGTAGGTTGTTCTCTGATGCTTCCTTCTAGCTGTTCTGGAGAGCAGCCATAGGGCCACCTGTTCACCAGGCACAAATAACTTATCACAGCCCCAGTGTGTTCTTGAACATTTACTGCAGAGTTGGGTGAAACAAAGATTATTTTCCTAGACTGCGTACCCTGAATCTTTTCTTCCAGAGGGTGACTTTTCCTTCACATGATGTCTATGAAGGGCTTGTGTAGAAGAATGTGAGCTGATGAGTACAAGTGCCAAAGAAGGGAGAAGTTCATGGGAACTGCTTCAAGGTTGTTTACACTTGGGAGAGGAGAGCTCCAGGCATGTTTTCGAGATTAATCAGTGGGTCCAGTCTGCTGGTTTCTTGTACCCTATGCTGTCCTTTTCTTTGCCATGACAGCTTTGAGGATACTTCTAAGAGTGGAAGTAGTGGTGCCACAGATCTTCATTCCCTCTAGCCAGTTGACACATTTTTCTTCTCCTGCCTATGGTGAAGACTGAGGTGATAATATGCAGTGTGGCCTTGTGATTGCATCAGTGAAGAGATTCTTTTCAGTGTGTTGGTCCATATTTCTCTTTATGAAAGGGCTCATACCTTTATTTGATATAGATGTATGGATATTTTTAAATGTGTAAACTTTAAAATGAATCTTACCAAGTAAAACTGAAACAAATACACCCTTTTAACTGGATTTGAAAAGAATTTGTAAGATAAGTTGTTCTTAAAATGGAATATATTTGGATGGCAAGGTTCACTCCAGGCCCCTAAGGAGGGTATTTTGGGGCAAGATCTCTAAACATCTTCATATGAGAGCGGTCGACTGCAAGTCATTTTTTCCATCTGATCCTTTAATTTTTTCTTTTAAGTTGAGAAAGCAGAAGTTTCTGACATGACTTAGAAGATTTAGAATTGTCACCTGTATCTCTTCAGTGTGTCAACAGACCTTCATAGAAATTTGTCTTTGTCAAATAATAGTCTTACGTTTAGTTGTTATTCTAGATTCACAAGTCTTGGAAGCAAGGCACACCAAAAAGGAACTGGATGGATTCTGCTGTACTTTTCCTTGGGATAGTACTGTCTTGAACTTCTTGAACAACTTAGTTTAAATTTGCTTGGTTTGAAGCTTAAGCCAAATGAAATCTAACTGATTTTGCTTTTAAATTAGAAGTAAAACTATAGAGGTTAAAATGAATAGATTTGGTTTTGTTTTTGTATAAGATAGGTTGTTTTATGGTAAGATGGGTTGCAGTAAGACCTATATCAGATTTCTCAAGCTGGGATCAATGGGTTATATTGTCAGTATTACAGGATTTCATAAGTTTGAAAAATGGTGTCCTAAAGAAATTTGTGAGTTAAATCTTCTCATCAGTGTTTCTTTGTATTTGATTAAAAAAATAAAATATGGGGGTCTTCCTTTAAAAGTTAGTGTCTTATCTCTTAAATCTACTTCTCGCCAAGCACGTGGAACCTGCCTGTAGTCTCAGCACCTCTGAGGCTGCGGTGGGGGATCAGTTGAGCCCAGGAGTTGTGTCTGCACAGAGTGAGGGGAGGCATCAGTACGGTGACTTCCTGGGCAGGGAAACACCAGCTTGCCTGAGGGGAGGGGTGTACTGGCCCAGGGCAGGTCAAAAAGATCAGCTTTAAAGACTCTGAAGATTATTTGGGAAGAATGAGATTATGTAACAAGGTGTTACATAAACTCTCAGAATTTTGTGAGATGTCAATAACACCTAGCAACTTAAAGGTTAAAATTGCCTATAACCAAAATATAGTTAATTGTTCACCCTTTTAAAAATATATTCCCTTTTCCCTAACATTTTCTGTATACATTTTTATTCTAATGTAGTTAAGAATTATTATTGAAATTTCCTAGGGATTTGCCTTAAAAGGAGGCACAAAAGGGAGCATGATACTTAAAATTGAATAATATTTAGACATTAAAAATGAATAAATATATATGTGTTATCATGGATGTATGCAGAAACTAATATTGAGGAAAAAATAGTAATAATGAGACATGCAATACAATACATTTAATACAATACAATACAATAAATTTTAGAAGCCTGCACATAGTAGTTAAAGTATAAATGCATGACCTACAAGGAAATATTCCAAATTCATGATAGCACTAAGGAGCTGCATGGCTTTACTAGTAATATATATGTATTATGTATGTATGCAAATATAATAAATACTGAAATTAGTTCATTCTTGGTGATGAGACAAATGACTACTTCTGTCATATTTTCTGTGCTTTGTTTTTAGTAATTTTTAAAGTATGTGCATACTGTTTTTCTAAAAAGTCAGTCATGATCTAAGTATAAAAAACAGTATACCTTTCAAAGTGTCTCACCTGGACATTACTATTCTTGAACTTCTGATACATCTCTGTTGAGACTTTTGGGAAGAGAACGGCTAAAAATTCTTAAAACTATAAAAAACTACTTTTACACAAACAGTATATTGAACATAGTGCTTTTATATGCTTGCATTTTTCACTTTTTTTTCATTGTTCACCTATGACTGCCTCATCTGTTAAGGGACATTTTGGTGGTTGACAGTGTTACAGAAAAGGTTTCAGTGACTATTCTTAATGTAGATACATCTTTTCTAAAACATTATAATTCATTATGTATGTTTTTAAGTTTTGATAAAATTTGTTTATTGTGAAACTCACCATTTTAACATTGCCTAAGTATGTATTTCAGTAATGTTAAGTACATTCACATAGTTGCACAACTTATCTCCAGAGCTTTTTTCATCTTGCAGAATTGAAATCTTATACTCACTAAATAGTAGTTCCCCGTTTTCTCCCCCTCATAACCCTGACATTCCACTTTATGTCTCTGTGACAAGGTTTCACTACTCAGGCCCCTTATTTAAGGACTTGGACACTATTTGTCTGTTTTTTGGTGACTCGCTAATTTCACTTAACATGGTTCCTTAAAGTTTATTGATATTAACATGGTTCCTTAAAGTTTATTGATATCGTGGCCTGTGACAGAATTGCTTCTTTTTAGGGCTATCCAATACTCCATTGTATGTATACACCGCATTTTGTTTATCCATTCATTTGGCAGTGCACATTAGAGTTGCTTCTGTGGACATGGCTTTTTAAAACTTTATTTTGATTTACTTTCCAAGTATTTTGGTGCTTGTTTTTCTTAAAACAATTTTCTTGAATTGGAATTGCTTATTTAAAGTAAAAGCAACAAAAAGAATACAAGGTACATTCATTATTTATATAGACTCAACAGTTATTTTATGTATTTGCTTGTACATCCTCACCATCTTTCCATGACCTTTAAGCATAAGCTGATGACATTGTGCTCCTTTATTGCTAAATATTTCAGGGTATGTTTCCTTGAGAACAAGAACATTCTCTTAGTCACAGTACAGTGATCAATATCAGAAATTCTAATACTAATACAGTTAGCCATAGTCAGATTTTACAACATATGCCCAAAATGCCCCTTTCATCCTCCCACTCCTGATTCATTTCTTATATTTAGTTGCTAAATTTCCTTAAGTGCCTTTAGTCTGGAATATTCCCTTACTTCTTCCCTCCCTCCTCCTTGGCTGCCCCTCCTTCAGGCTAGCTCAGCCTCCTAAGTATTTTGTTTTTCTTGAGTTTGATATTAATGTGGAATACAGGGTAGTTTATAGGGTGTTTCTCAATTTAAGTTTGATTTTTTTTGTAACTCAAGTTATGTGTTTTCAGAGAAATGTCATGATAGTGATATTGAGCCCCCAGTGCATCATTATCAGGAGGCTTGTGATTAAGGTGGTATTCTCAGATCTCTACACTGTACTATTACTACAGTCCTGTTCTAATTAATAAGGAATTTATGGGAGATGTTTTGAGACCATGTGAATATCCTGTGCCTCATCAAAATTTCACCCACTGGTTTTAGCACACATCGATGATTTTCTTTAATCACAATTTCTTCTGTTTAATAGTTTGTTTTCTGTTGTAAGGAAGAACTTTTTCTTGTCTGTTTTTAATTATGTTAGTATAAACCCACAGGCTTTAGTTTTATTTACTAAGTTCTAATCCATTCTTATTGCTGTTATTGTCATTTTATTTCCAAATTGCCCCATATGTGGCTGGTGGGAATCCTTTCCTTCTCCTTTATTGTTATTATTTTTTGTTTGTTTGTTTGTTTTTTGTACCGGGGATTGAACTCACGACTTCACGTTTGCCAAGCAGGCACTTACACCACTGAGCTAAACCCCCAGCCCTATTGTTATTTTTTATAGATACATATTTTGGTACTTGTTTTCCTTAAAACAATTTTCTCAAATTGGAATTGCTGGCTTGAAAAGCAGGTTCCGGGCTAGGGATGCAGCTGAGCAGCAGCACAGTGCCTGCCTGGCAAGTGCAAGCTTAAAAAAATACGGTTCATTTCAAATAATGTGTGCGCTAAATTAAAACATGTTTTTGGCCAGTTTGAGGGAGGAATAGCATACACCTTTAAACCGTGCGTGTGCAAGTGGTCATTAGCGGCTTTTCAGCCACAAGAAACATCTGCAAGCAAGGAGATGAAAAGAAAGGATGTTATTTTTCTTTCAGTGCCATTCAAGACTAAAAGTTCACCACCATCGAATGGCTGAGTCAGTCTTTTAGGTGTGTTTTAAATAATATGACAAATAATAAATAACAAGTAATAAAAACCTCCATGGGAAAGTTAGGAACTGACATCCATGGCAGGGGCCATTTCTCTTTTAGAACCGAATATTTTTTTAAAAATAATTTTATTTAAAGAGAACAAAACAAAACGGAATAAAGGGTAGTGACAATACAGTATTCCAAGGAAAAAAAGGAAAAGAACGACAACAAAAAAACCTAAGAAATTATTACCTGACAAATTACATACTGACTTCTTAGAAATAGTTGTTCAAATTACAAAGTTAAAACATGTAAAGTAGACATTCAAACAGTGAGACTGTTAACAGTTCTGCTCCACGATCTGACAAAAACAGCAATATGGTCATCCATCTTACCCACTCAAATATACATGCAATTATATCAAAAGGGTAAAATTAAACACAACAAAACAGAGCAAAGTGGATCACAAGAAAGCAA
>PVJX010026171.1:0-26164 GCA_004027295.1 Dolichotis patagonum | reverse complement strand
TTTTTTTATCATTGTAGCTTTGTAGTATAGCTTGAAATCCATGAGTATGTTATTTTTCCTCTTTAGAATTGCTTTTGCAATTCTGGGTCACTTCTTGTTCCATATAAATTTTACAAAAATTTTATATTTATTCTATGAGAAATGTTGTATGTATTTTGATTGAAACTGCATTAAATCTGCAACTCCGTTTTGGTAGCATGACCATTTTGACCATATCAGTTCTGTTTAGCCAGGGTTATCTTTCCACATCTTCTGATATCCATTTTATTCTCATTTTTCAGAGTACTGTAAGTTTTATTACAGAGATCTTTAACTTCCTGGCTTAATTTAATTCTCAAGTACTTCATTTATCTTAATGCTATTGTGAGTGGTATTGAATTTCTAATTTCTTTCTTGGTGACTGCATTCGTGGTGTACAGGACTACCACTGGTCCTTTTCTATTGACTTTGTAATCTGTTCTGTTGCAGGGGCCAACCACAAGCTGTGTGCAGGATGAAAGATATTACTTGGAGATCAATTTAGTTTAATAAGCTACAGGCTCAGAGGGGCTATTTCACAACCAAGAGCACCCAGTTATCAGGGAGATTCTGGGAGAAGAAAAAAAAAAGCCCTGATGCCAGAGAACTCTCTGGTGTTTATTCAGAATCTCTATAAGAAGAAACAAATTGGGAGAAAGACACTTAAGTTAGGGCCTGTCTCAAGCATAAGCAGTTTTCTCAGGGCAATGAGAGGACAAATGGCCAGACACAGCATGGTTTGCTAATCTAAACTCCTTGTGGTTTTACCGTTCAGTTTTCACGCAGCCCATGTGCATTTTGCCCTTACTTTCATGGTCTTGATGGACAGAATATTTCCTTTTGAATTAAATGTGTCTCTCATATGCCTCAGGCCATTTGGTTTTGTTTTTTGATCAAGTCTGCTAGTCTGTCTATTAATTGGAAAACTGAGAGGTATCACTGAAATGCATTCATTTATTTTTGACATGGTATTATTTTACTTCAGTTGATCCCTTTAGGTTTTTTTTTCCTTTTTTACTAACTGATATCATGCCTGACATATTTATTCCATCAAATTTGTCTTTGTGTAGTATAACTTGGAGAATTTTTTGGAGTACTACTTTGGTGTTCATAAATGTCATAAGATACTCTTTTTCATGGAAAGTCCATATTTCTCCAACAATTTTGAAAGATAATTTTCAAAGATATATGAATCTGTGGTACAGTTGCTTTTTTTTAGCACATGAGACAGTTTACTCCTAATTCCCCTCGTATTTCAAGATTATGTTGGAAAAATTACAATGTTAATGGGTTTACCTTTATAAGTGATTTTTATTGTTGTTGTTACTTTTCTCTGATAGCATTTAAGAGTATATCCTTGTATTGGGCTTCTGGGATTTTGACTAAGATATGTTTTAGAGCACCACCCTCATAATTACTCAGATTTCTATATGCCTTGCTATCTGTAAGTTGAGGTATTTAACAAGAATTGAAAGGTTTTTTACTGTGATTTCTGTAACTAGATTTTCTTATTCCAAGTATGCTATTTTCTAATATTCTCCAACTTCAATTAATGAGGTTTAGTTTTGTTAGCTTCATCTAGCAACTGTTGGATGAATTTTCTTTGATTTCTTGTTTTTAAGTGATATTTTCTCATGCTTTCAATCAGTGCTCATGTCTGACACATTTTTCTCACACGGATTATTTCTGTTATCCTTAGAGTCAGTAGAATTCTTTATCTGGGGATTTTCTGTTTGAAAACTTTTATAGACTCTATATCTTCAGTATAATTGTCATTCGTGTTTGGAGTAGATCTGATTAGCCCTTCTAACTTTTTACTTGACTATTTATTAACCACATTGGTTCATTTATTTTTCTTAGTTTCAATATTTGGTTATATTGTGGTTGAATTCACTGATTTTCTTTTTTTTTCTTTTTATCATTATTAAAAGCTCAAATGTTTGATTTCTGATTTTCTCTCCCTTAGTGCCCCTTCAATCTGATTTCAGGAGTTTGGAATATTTGGAAGCAGTTTTTGTTTCCTTACTTTTTAATGTCTCATCTTTTTTCTTTTCTCTGCTCAAGATTAAAATCAAACAGAGTGAAGAAATCAAATTTTTAGAATAAAAATCTCTTAGGTATTGTTTCCCGGTGAGGTATTCTTGGTTTTATTTTTCTAGAGCTAACTTCTATAATTTATATATTCATGATAGGGCCATGATTTATATGTCTTGCTTCTGGCTGACTCTGATTTAAATGTTATTTTCTCACCGTTTGAACCACTAGTGTTACGTGTATGACTGTGGCATGAGACAAATTCAGTGAATGCCCTGTGGGGCAGTGGTACAAGCTCTTGAGAGCATGTTCAACCTATTTCATTTAACTGGTAGTGGAACAAGTCATTGTGTTGTAAGAAGAGAATTCCTACTGTATAGTGAAACATGAGTCATGGGCATTAAATTTTGTTTTGACAATCTCCCTACAAACTATATTTTTCTTTTATTAGTAGTTAGTC
This sequence comes from Dolichotis patagonum, assembly GCA_004027295.1. Classification (NCBI taxonomy): domain Eukaryota; kingdom Metazoa; phylum Chordata; class Mammalia; order Rodentia; family Caviidae; genus Dolichotis; species Dolichotis patagonum. Next base: position 23,652 of record PVJX010026171.1, on the reverse strand, counting down.
TGAGTTGTGGAGGATGTGACGAAAGAAAAGAGGGAGAGGAAAATAAAGAGATCAGGTAATTAAGTGGAGAGAAGATAAGAGAAATATCTGATGATGAAATATAGGAACTTAGACATCTCTGTTGGAGATGTTTTTAAGGCTGAAGTAAGTGGTTTCATTCTGAAGTTAGTTGACAGAAAATTTATGAAGGCAAAAGAAAGGATGCAGAGTGAGAGAGAGAAGTATAATTAGAGATTAAGGGAAGCTATGAGATTGTCAGAATTTTTTAATATACTTATAGTTAATATTGTATGGAGCCTTACACATAATTCTGTTAAGAGTTTCCATAGCATGGCCATAAATGATACCATGTAAGTAAAATCACTGGTTTATTGTATTTATCTTTTTGCATATACATAGGCACATCTGCCATAAAAATGGCAAAGTGTGGTGGCACTTACTTGTAATTCCAACACAGAAGGCTGAGGCAGAGGATGACCCCAAGTACACAGCCCAGTCTGGTTTACATAGTGGGTTTCGGACCAGCCTGAACTACATGGTAAAATCCTGTGGCAGAGGGAAGAAAAAGAGCGAGAGAGAGAGAGGGAGAGAGAGAAAAGAAATGTGACATACAGTATGAGCAGTGTATAGAAGAACAGAGGGAAGACAAAGTGACAGGGAAATGGAAAAAATAGTTGTGGGAAAAAAAGAATCAGAAGTAAGAAAGTTAAATAAAAAATAAAAGTGATGAGAGAAAAATAAAAGTGATGAGAGAAAAATAAAAGTAAAATAAAAATAACAAAAAGTAAAAAGTAAAATAAAAATATTTGTAAGAAGGCAATAATTAAAAGACAAAACCTGAATGGAACACAGAACCTACAAATAAGTGCGGAAACAAACAAGCAAACAAATAAAAACCACTGAGCTGCTCCATCACGCAGCCCGCACTGTCATCACACTGATTGCAGGCAGCCAAGCTGTGTATCCCTGCTGTGAATTGCTTAACTGCTTTCCTGGGAGTGGTGAGGTTCATCAGTGTTTCTGCACAAGTGCTGACTGCAAGCTAAACTTTGGATGTGGCCAACTCCAGACCTTGTCTCTGTCCCAGGATCCAATACTGTAACTAATCTGAGAAGATGTGGTGTAATTTTTCCGACATGTAATTTCCTGTCAACCTCTGCCAGTGACCTCTCATTCCTTGTACCCTCACTACAAGGAAAATTTTGCACTCATTTCAATGGTCTTCCTCTGAGGCTCTTTTGGATAGTTTATCACCAGACATTGTTTTCTTTGGTAGCACCATTTACTCATCTCCCTCTTTATCTTTCAGTATGCCTGTAGCAAAATAAAGCGCTTATTAAAAAAGAGACAAGAACTACCCACATCTTATAATTAGGAGTGTGGAATATGTAAGAACACCAAACATTCACAATTTTAGGAGAACCTGTTTACAGAAATTGGCCAGACTCAGCACAAAAACAATTTAATGAACTCATGACTATCTGCAATCTGTGACTCAATTGTACCATCTGGACTAATTCTTTTGTGGAACTAAATCAATATTCCAAGCCAAGTTACACTCAGTGCATTTTTTCTGTTGGCTTTAAAAATGTGTACTATGTGCATTTTCAGAAAAAAATTGAGGATTTGAATAAATACTGGTAACCTACATATTAGTTTTTATAATCATAAGCATCAAAATTTTTCTTCACTGGAGTAGCCAGGGAATGTTTTATGAGACAAATTTATCATGGGTTAAGCCCTAGAATCATAATTGCTCTCAGAAGGATACTATCAGAAATCACAGTGAGTAGTATGAGTCCATGTACATTACATGAGGTCCAGCTACTAAAAAGTAGGTGGATTTAACTAAAAATAGGTTTTGTGCAGCATAGAGAGTGTGTGTATTCTTTTCTTGTATTGCCCTTAGAAATAGGCTTGGTGGAGTAACTACTCTCAAATCATCCTGAGTATGAATGTTAGATTGGAAAAATTAGATAAATTCAATCTGATATTTTCATGTGAAAGAATATGAGATCGTGATTAAAAAGAATATAAAACAGAAATCAGAAACTGTTGTTGATATTAAGTTTTTTTCTGTTTTCGGTCTTCTTTTACTTGAAACACTGGAGATTAAACCCAGGGTTCTCAATTTCATTATATATATATATATATATATATATATATATATATATATATAGTCTAAAAATACACATACTATTTAAATGTTTTAAAGCATAATATAGTAAAAGATAAATTGCCACTAATCTTCCTTGAAATACTCTACTTTGCTTCAACCACATTTAATCAATTGTTCTGTTACTTTCGGAAGCAGTTCTGGAAATCTTCTATCTTAAACATCTTGAGCTGCACTGGTGTAGTGACTCAGTATTCTCAATCAACACAAAACATTGACTTCCATCGTCAATTTTGATGTGGCAAAGCCAGAATTTGCATGGTACCAAATCCAGCAAATAAGATGAATTTGGATGCATTATAATATTATTATGAGCCCACCTTTGTGTTAGATGGTATTTGGCAACAGTATTCATTGTATTTCTTATCATATGTCATAAAGACACTCATGAAAGAGGACTTCTAGAACTGCTTCAGAAAGTGACACTAATACTGTTTTAGATGTTAAAGGAGAATTTTTAAGAAATTAATGCCAATACGGCTTTTACTGTAAATTTTAAACTTAATATATATTGTTAGTATTTGTACATTTACTGAAAGAGGATTCTGATACCATTGGCCTTTCATAAAACATGTTCCAAATTTTAAAAATTAGAATGCTTGACTTACTTCTTCACAGTAGAGTCTAACGTGTTCCAAGAGGATATTGTAAATATTGTGTCTCACTTGCATTTCCAATTTATGTGCCTTTCCTTTCAGATATATGCTCTAACTTGTTACTAGATTTCCTGATTTTAAATTCATAGTAGACTCACTTTCTAAACATATATCACAGCATTTTTCAAGTTTGTTTGAATATGAGAACAATTTGTAGATATTTAGGATATCTTGAGTTTTACACATATATAAAGAAAATGCCAACTACTGAATTTTGCTTAGTCCTAGGTTCAGGCAGGTAGTTACATTATTTTCTGGAAAGTAGTATCTTTTTTTTTCCTGTTTACAAATTTTAGAAATTAGCCAAAATCATATTTCTGGAAAATAAAGATCGTTGTGATCTAAACGTGGCAGAAATAAAAGCAGGTGGTGAAACTTGAAGTTTCAGGCCAACTGAAGTCCAGGAATGGGCACTGATGACATGTAATTTGTCACCTGTAGGGTAACAGAATGAAATTTACTAGCTGAGTGATAGTAAGAGGCAAGGTCATTGCACAAAACAAAGCATTTGCATGAGATTCTTTTGTAAGTAAGAAGAAACAAAAAAAAAAATATTGTAGGACTCACTGCCTGGGTTTCAGTTTCCTAAAAGCAGCAGTTCAAGGGATTGTTGAGGAAACAAGATGAGCCCAATAAAAAAGTCTCAAGAGAAGCTGCTTTTGCACTACTGAATAAATTTGTAATAGCCACAGTTTGGTGCTGAAACAGAAATGCCAAATCATTATTAGTATCTGGACTAGGATATATTTTGTGAGATTTGAGTTTTGACTTATGCCTAAATTAAATATTTGTCAGAATGCACATATATCATATTTTCAGTAGTAAGTCAAGGAAATATTTCATCAGCAAATATTTAAACATATTATTTATCATGATTTCATTCCATGCCAAGTGTTTATCATATATTTGAAAGTATTATATCTTTCAATTAACTACTAATATTTTAAAATTTATAATTCAGATACTGCTTAAGTTTTTTAAGATTTCTATGTACTTCATAAACTCAGCTTTATCAAATTCAGACTGTTAATATCAGGAGCAGTCTATACAAAGGGTAAGTACTGGACAGACCTAATTATAATTAATTATTTTATTTTACTGTTTTCAGTACTTCAGTGCAGGCAGGGAGATGTAGCTAGATCTGCTCCTGAACTCCAACTGTCACCCCTGGAAAACTTACCTCCCTTGGGTAACCAGCAAGGGCAGGGAGAAACAGCCAGATATGCCCCATGCACACTCAGGCCACCATTGGAGACTCTTGCTTCCTTCAGGCAGCCAGTGCCCACTGGGAGAATCAGATAAACACTTCCCATTGTGCCTACCACCATAGGAAGAGTCCTGGTGTAGACACACAGGCTGAGAGAAGAAATGGCCCCACTGCCACACACCCCTGGTGATCAGGGAAGCCTCAGTGTAGTTGCACAGGTCTGGAGAAACCCACCCAATGCCTGCTACCTCCCTGGGAACCTGAGTTCAGAGGTATCCAGGTACCTGGCAATTCCCCTAAATCATGGAGGAGCAGCCAATGTGGGAAGTGCCTGGGGTACCACAAACAGCTTGTTGGGAGGAACCCAGGAAAATGTGAAGTGGAAGGAGCAAAAGGCAATCTCAGACCTCCAGTCCACACAGAATAAGTCTGAGAGATACAGATGTGGAAGAAAATGGAAGTCACATACCTGAAATCTTTGAGATGATAACAACTGAAGTAAAGAAACAACTTCATGAGACTTTAAAAGCAATCAGATCAGAAATAACGTCTCAGGTAAAAGAAGAAATCACAAGCATAATGAAAGAATTGTGGAGCATATCTAAAGAAGACAGAGATAAAAAGGAGGAGCATGGGCAAATGATGGAAACCTTGAATAAACAATATAGGAAGGAATTACAATGTGTGAAACAGATTAATAGAGATATCCAGGAAATTAAAATGTCAATCAAAAGCTGACCAAGTCACTTGAAAGAAACTGCAGATAGACTTGCAGACCTTGAAGACAGGCTCCTAGCTGGTGATTATGAAAGGAAAGATCTCTTAAAAATACAAGGAATCAAGAAATAACATTTAAAGGCTGTAAGACAATGCAAAGAAATAGATACCAGTTAAAAAGCAGGGGTCAACACAAATGACATAAAGAGATCATTTACAGAAGCAATAGTAGAAAACTTCCCAAACAACAAAAGGATCTGGCATTCAGATAAGCAAGGCATATAGAACTCCAACTAGCCATAGCTAAAATAAATCTACACCTAGATGTATAATAATTAAGATCCCAGAAATTCAGCACAAGAACAGACTATTAAAGGCTGTTAGAGAAAAGAAACAGATCACTTAGAAAGGAAAGCCCATCAGAATCTTGACAGATTTCTCAACACAAATCATCAAAACAAGAGTTTGGAGTGAAGTTTCAAGAAAGCAACTTAAATCCAGATTGATGTACCCTGCAAACCATCTTTTAAAACTGATAGAAAAATAAGATACTTCCATGACAAAGAACAACTGAAGGAATTCATGACCAAACCAATCCTATAGAGAATGCTGAAGGATATTCTAGAGGGAGAGAGAGATAAAGTTGACCATGGTTCCAGGAACAGCAACAGAGGATAATCACCAAACAGGACAGGAAATTCAATGAAGGAGAAAAGTGATGGACCAACAGCAGAAAGATAACATGTCAGAGACAAAATAATGCATGCTGGTTGTAACCATTCATGTAGATGGCCTCAATAAGAAAAAACACAGGGAGATCACAGGGGTCAAGAAACAAGATCCATTAATATACTGTATACAAGAAACACATTTAATTCAAAAGAAAATTCATAGACCAAAATTCAAAGGAGAAAAAACAATTGTTCCACATGACAGGAAATCAGAAAAAAGCAACTTTCCCATAAACCATAGAATGGATAAGAATCTGGATCTGGACTTTACATATAATAGAAAGTTAGCCAGCCATAAAGTAGGATAATCTTGAGACTCTTCTAAATGGATAAGAATCTGGATCTGGACTTTACATATAATAGAAAGTTAGCCAGCCATAAACTAGGATAATCTTGAGACTCTTCTAAGTAAATTGATGCAACTGAAGATCATTCTTATGGGTGAAACAGTTTGGAGTCATACAAGTGAACACCAAGTTATCTCCCTAGCCTGAAAAACTGGAGTTAATGGGACCAAAAAAGCACAATATATGTTATGAAATTGATTGGGTAAGAAGCAACTAAAAATCACTGTTAATTTCCTGTTTTCTTGTTTTGAATTCTTGTATTGTTTTCATAATTTTATTAGGTTTGACTTTATTCTTTCCTGTTTTGTTAGATTTTACTGTGTCTGATGGTATTAGCAGGTATTTTGAAGATAACAGGACATATTATGGTAACCATTATTGATTTCCTATTATCTTGTCTTGAAGTCCTATAATCCTTTCATTCTTTTGTTCTGATTTGTTTTATCGTGTTTTATTTTGTTTGGTTTTATTATGTGTGAATATATGGGTAGATATCATGAAGAAAATGAGAGACATTATGTTAGCCATTGTTGATTTCCTGTTGTCTTTTTTTGAAGTACTTTATTGCTTGCATTGTTCTGTTCTGATTTGCTTTATTGTGTTTTTTTTGGCTTGGTTTTATGCTCTGTAAAATAAAATTTTAAAAACATTTTTTTTAAATTTTATTTTAAAGGGGGTAAAATTAAACACAATAAAACAGAACAGAACAGGACATAAGAAAGCATAAATTTCAAAGCTAGACAGCCAGAGATCTTCACTGTCATATTGTCTCTTGTTTTCTTCCAAACGCTTGTCCTTATCTTTGCCTATGGGAAGTTCATACTAAATACTAGTTCACTGGCTCCCACTTGCTAAGCGGAGAGGGGGGAGGGGGGGAACACAGGATGGGGGACAGGACGACATGAGATGTTTGATTCTCAGCCGCCCACCGGAGAGGGGAGGAGTTCCTTGTTCTTCCAACATTCTGAGTCAACCACATGGTGCAGGCCCCTACGCTGTCTCTTTCAGGACGCTGATAGTCTGCCACACTCACAGCCGCCCCCCAGAGAGTTGAGGAGCTCCTTATTCTCCCAGAACCCTGAGTCAATGGCATGGTGCAGGTCCTGAGGCACCTGGGTCCCTCTTCTTCAGGCCACTGAAAGTCTGCCAAATTCATCTGCTATTTTTTTCAGATGAATAGACCATTGCATTTCCAAAATTCAAGGTGGTAGGCTGGTTGCTGGTTTGCTCAGCACCCTAAGCTCCAGCATGGCGCAAATCTCAGGAAACATGTTGCTTCTTGCTTCTTGCCCTGGGGCAGCCACAGTTTGCCAGACCACAGTCACTTACCAGGGCAGCAGGCTGGTTGCTAGTTTGCTCAGCACCTTAAGTTCCAACATGGTACAGATTTAAAAACGTTTAAGAAAAAAACCCAAAGTTATTAGAAGAAGAAAAATGCAATAGTAAATTTAGTTAAGCTTTACTGTATAATCTTTTCATTATTAAATCTATTCCACTATTCTTTGCTATTTCCCTTCAAAATATTGTAATGGATGGGTTGAAATTTTACCAATAAAATTTTTGACAAAAATGAACAGAAAACATAATGAAAAACATTTAAATACAAATATTACATCTAAACTTATATAAGTAATCTTTTGAATTCAAATTTCTGAAAACAGAGACCACATTACAAGAGACAAAAATAAGTAAATTTTATTGCAAATAAGTTGAAAGTCAAACAACATACTAACAGTCTTCTTGTTATTCATGATGCAAAAGCATAATATTAGTAAAATAGGTCTGTCTCCTACTAATGAAGAAAACACACAGTACAACAGAAAATTCATATAACATTGAAATAAGGATTTCAAAAATGAAAATGATACACTGGGATAAAATTTTGAGGATGCTACAAAATAAAATTAATGAGCTAAAAGTACTAAAATATTTAATTGTGCTTGCCAAAATAATTAGAATTTGAAAAAAATTGATAAATTCAAAGTGTGCCATAATAAAAAGAACATTTACATTCATTTAATATCATTTGGGTTTTTAATTATATAAAAGAGTAGGTTAGATTGGAGACTAAAATTAAGCTGAAAGATTCCACATTTAAAATGTGGGTTTCCATTCTTCCCACAATTTCACACCTAAAAATCTATTTCATGGAAATGGTCATTCCTTCTATTCATTACACTGTATCATTTAAATAAAATATTTGTGTTACAGTGGATCTGTGAATGTGCTTCAGTATTTTTACAATTCAATGTGCAATTGAATTCAATTTTTGGTACAAAACCCAAAGAATGTCAAGTCCAATTGAAGAATAGTTCTTGGATCTTATTAAATTACTGAAAATTTACTCTCCAAATCTTCGTGACAGACATAATTTACCTTATGTGGCTCTGTACAACATTTTTGGTCAATTGTTTTGAGACAGGGTCTCACTGTGTAGTTCAATCTGGCCTTGAACTCACTATGAACTCACAACAGTCCTGCCTCGGTCTCCTGAGTGATACAATTACAGTGTACAACATTTTAATATATATTAGAATTATAATTTTGTCTTTGTAGATAACCATTATTTCATGTGTTACATATGGATTTAAATATTTTAAAAGACTGTCAAAGGAAATGCAAAAAATAGCAGACAGTGGAATGATATTTGCATCACATGAAAAGATTTTCCACTTGCTTGAAAAGCCAGGAACTGCAGAGTTTTACTGGTACATAGTAGCTAGCCCTATCAAACACAATAGACCTTCCTTCTGCTTTCAATGTTTACATTTACCCAATTAAAGTTTTTTAGCAAAAACTTGAAAAAAGAGATGTTTAAAATATTTACCACAAAAGAGTAATTTTAAAATCATCTATTTATATATTTAGAAAGTAATTCCTTGAGGATACCATATATGACTATGCTCGTTATATTATTTTTAACAGAAATATAAAATTTTAACAAGAACTAAAAATCACTGTGTTATTTCAAAGAAAGCCAAGAAACTCATCTTCATGACCATGGTGACTATGACATCACTAAGGAGTTTCTGCATCATCCTACCTTTTCCAGAGATGCAGGAGTGGTGGGGAGTGTACTGCTCCTCAGTATTAACACAGATCTTCCCTTTAGTAATTTAGTAAACATTTATTATTATACAAATTTTGTTTCCTTATTAAATGAATTATATTTTATTTTACTGAATATTGCTTGGGTTCACCTACCTAGGCTAAATATGGAGGGTTGTGTACCATCTTACCTTGTATTTTATTACCCATTTTTATAATGAAGCTATAACAGTCTCCTTTTAGTCTCCTTTATGCTATTTGCCACTACAGCCATTTATGACACTTGAAGCAATAGCAAGGAAGAAACACACTATTTAAGTACAGACACCAACTGTTCTCACTCTGGAAATGTTAACAGTGAGAATCCTTCAGGTGCAAGCCCACACTGGTTTCTTATTTATTATGACACTAATACACTCTTGACAGAACAAAAATAACCTGTATTTTATATATTTTAAAAGGTCCATTTCAGATGCTTTTGATTCCATGCTGAGCTCTCTATCATAGATTTTCTTTATAATTCTCATGATTGTCCTGTCCTGAAATTTGTTACACAAATAAAAATATAAGGATTATTTGTATTATATTCTAAAAGCTAACAAAACTGTAATTTTTAATTTTTATTTTTGCAATTTTGCATATGATTATGTTTTTAATGACATAACCACATCAATATATTTACCAGGGATATTTTTGTCCTATGATTCAATTTCGTCATGTGTTGTCATATGTTTCAATTCATGTACACACATCATATGTTCAGAGTCTATTATTTACTATGTTTATATCTTACACTTATTTGAGTATTATGGTTTTAATAAAAGTAAACTTTCCACAAATACTATAAAATTTGTCAAAATTTTTATTTTCTACAGATTATTAATCACACAAAATAGACTATAATAGATTTTGCTTTCTTGCATTTAATGACGTATTTTGTACGCATGTTTTAATTTCCTCAAAGACTGTGTTTTAGATCACTACAGTAATCAGTTTCTGTTGAAGAATTATTTAATCTCTTCACATCTAATCAAATTATGTTAGCGAGTGCCTGACGAGGATTCCAACCCTCTTTGGTTATGCTGCATTGTGCCATCTTTCTGTGTTCTATTATGAACAGTGCCAAAATATACATGTACTTAGAGATGATTTCTATTTTTCAAACTCTATGAAATATAACTTTTATTATAATTAATGCTACCCTAATAGCCATAAGGAATGAAAATGTATCATAATATATTGGCTGTTTCTGTTGTTATTTCCAATGTTCTGACTTATAACAATTGTGTACATTTTTACCTAACAAAAAGATACTTTAAATAAACTCTCTATATCAGTAATCATCAGGCAAGCACAAAATAAATGCAAAATGAGATGCTACCTTTTACTAAGGCTATTACCAAAAAAGGCAAAATACAAAAGGTAACAAATGATGGACAAGATATAGAGTAAAACGAACTTTTATACATTGTTGGTGGCAATGTACATTATAACAATAATTTGTAACTGTAGTATGAAGTTTTTCCAAAAAATTAAAAATAGTTTTGTCATATAATCAGACATGCAGATATCTTACCCTTCCAAAAAATAGATGTTATATAATTTGCGTATATACTTTACAATAAAAGGAACATTATTCCCTTTGGAAAAAGAGACAGAAAGTTTTCAAATTCCCCAGTCCTCAATTTTGACCTGTTTCAGAAAAAGATTTTTTTTTTCTTTTTTAAAAATGATCAATAGAATATATTTTCCTGGCAGACAGGAAACGCTGCTGTAATACAACCATCATTTCTCACATTCGTTGTTCTGACCTTCATCCTCTAACTTAGGACTGTTGACAAATTGATCATCTCCATTTTATAGGATAAAGTCAAGACCTATTGTGTACTAAATCTTAAAGTCACCTGTCTATGGAGAACAACCTAAAATGGCTAAACTACCAAGTAAATGTGTATTTTCTATATGTCAACTTATAAACTCTGTGGGCTAATACAATAAATGGGAGGTAAGTCCAGTGTCTCCTCTAGATGTGCAGTGTTTCTTCAGTAAGTTAATAAATTATCAGCCAAATAGGGATAAGAGGGGTTTTTTTTGAGGAAAATATATAACAAGGAAAGAATATCTATCTACACACCCTGACTCTGTTCAATGTCTGATGTCCATTTGCAACGGGTTAAATGCTAGCCTCTCACTTAAATTGGAAAGACCACACTTCATTGTAAAATTTGCACACAAGAGTAGAAGGTTAAACAATACCCTGGCTGTCTTATTATAAAAGAAACATTAACATTTTGTTTCCCACAGAAGTAACATGATCTTAGAAACAAACACAGGAATGCAAAAGTTAATGAAACCCAGTAGAGATTATAAGTACGAAATTCAATTTAAGTAAATATGCATTCAAAAGAAAAAAACTCTAAGTGACTTATATATACATATTCAAATTTTAAATTTCTAAATTTAATATATAATCTATATAACTTGTGACAAATAAATCATGAAAGAGATGAAGTGCTTAAAGATCAAATGCTACCTGTGAAGAAGTAGAATTTCTTATTTGTATATTAATATGGTATGTCACACTTTTCTTGTTAGAATAACACTCAAAGAATGCTCATTAGTACTAATGAGCAAGAAGGTCACATGGAATTATAAAAATGAGTATGAAGGTGAAATGAAATCATAAAAATCATTGTTAATTCCAGATAGATGAGTGTGAAAAACAATGTGAAAGAATGAGACAAACAGAACACAAAAAGGAGAGTGATAAGCCCAGCATGAAGCTCGGCAGTACAGAGCCTCTCTGGCAAGCGAAAAGTTGTGAGTTTGAGTCTCAGTGCAAAAAATACATAAATAAATAAATACAAATAAAAGTGGTAAACCTATACAATGGAATATGATTCACATAAAAAAGGAGTAAAATGTTTGGAACTGACAATCATTAAGTTAAGGGAAATAAACCAGGCCAAAAAGACTAGTACCAAATGATCTCACTCCTATGTGGAATCTGATAACTCTGATCTTGGAAGTTAAGAGTGCAATAGTGTAGGCAGGGGAATGGGGAAAGTGTTTGGGAGGGAAGACTGGGGAGGTGGATTAGTGGGTTCTAAGTTTCAGTTAGGAATAAGAAATTCTGGTATGCTCATTTGTCTATGTATGGGGCAGCAGTGGGACTACATATCTAAAAGTGTTAGAAGAAAGGATTTTGAATGTTTTCATCACAAAGAGACAAAAAATACTCAAAGAGAAGGATACAATTCTCTTGATTTAAACATTACTCAGTATATACACAAATGGAAATATCACATCATACTCCCTAAATATATATTTTATTAATATTTATTAATTTTAATAACATAATATATTTATGCATAAATTTACATTTTTAGATTACAAAAAAGTTAACTTTTTAAAAAAGTATGTTAGACAAAATATAACAAAATGTATCTGTCCCTCATATCTTTAATTAATATAGACCTGGCAAAGATTGTTTATTTTCCTTTATAAATGTTGTTTCCTGGTTCCCTGTTTTCTTATCTGCAAAGAGATTCCTCACAACTTGGTGATGAGATGGGGAGAAATGTGTTAACAGGGTCCGTTACACTGTGGAAGATGCCTACGTCGCCCTCCTCACAGACCCGTGTAAGACTACTTACTCACAAGCAGTGGAGACTGTATGAGGGTGACTATCCTAAACTGGCTTTCAGTTTAATTGGTGAGTCTGGCCAAAACTGTATAGTATCTTCATCAAAGCAGGCGGCTGATGGTGGAGTAGCACTGCTTGCTTTCAATGGCTGAGCTCAGATAGAGGATACTATGAGACTAAGATATGAGATAAGGTCTCCACTGAGGCTTGCATGACTCTAGAGGAAAATTCCTTCCCAAAAGTGGCTACAAAGCAGGTTACTCATTAAACATAACCTAAACTTGACTGTTCCTGTCCCTTCTGCAAAAGCGCTTTGTTCCCTGTTTTCAGCCTTGACCCCTAGCAACTTGTCTATCACATCCAGTCCCAACCCCCTCACTGTTCTCCTCCATGAATAAATACCAAGCTTCTGGGTGCCTCATGGCCTTTACCCAAACAGCTGGTCATCCTAGATCCCTGCTACATCTCTGTTTTGTCTCTTATTTCCTTCTGCCTGCCATGCACCATAACACTTGGCAGGAGATCGGAGTCCATTGCAAGCGTCTCTGATAATACAGGGTGTATTCTTAATGCCAAAAGACACAGGTATTCAAAATCATTAAGACAAATTACACTCTGGGTAATCCGAATTCAATTTCTAGGAGCTATCCAGAGCCCCAGTATCACATGAGGAAAATCCATAGATCAAAATGAAAATTGCACCCATAAAATTCTCACTAGGACTATTTTCCCATCACTACAAACTTAGATTCTGGCCGCTTGTTACCAACTCATCACACGTTGCTAACTGGAGGAAAATAAATCATTGCTATCTTGAATACTTATCATGAGCCCAGGAAAATCAAATGTCAATTTCTTCTTTGGACTATCTCTGATCAAAGCTAGATGTCAAACCATCCTGTATTTTATTCTTTCAAGCTTTCACCCTGTCATTGCACAGGTTTTAACTTAACTGATAGACAGGTTCACTGATTTGACATCTTTTCATGTATTATCAAGTACTGTTATAAAAGCCTAATAAAAGAATTTTAACACATCCACTTCCACGCAATGAAACGCTGTTTATATAGTTCTTCAAACTTGGCCTACTTACTGTTCCCCTTTCCCCGAAATCTCTCCTCCCTCCTTTATTATTTATTTTACTCCCACAGTAATCTTGACTACGCCGGTTATTTTTATGTCATCTCAATTTATCTTAGTACTTGGGTTTTTATTGAGGAAAATAAAGATAAAATACCCCCTTTTCTGAAATGGTCCTTTTTATATACAGATACCCACTTGCTTTTCCATTTTCTCATTTTTGCTTTCCACTGTTTCTCTCCTTATCTATGAATATGCTCCTCTCTTAGAGAAAAGTTAATTCTGTAACATTGACTTTCAAATTTCAATGGTTTTAGTGCATATGTAGACTATTTCTCGCTGATGTAAGTGACCTGAGCATTCACTGAGGCAAATTACTAAGCAATCAGGCATTGTGGCATTGTACTCTACTCCATAGCTTTGTAGTCTTTGCTACCAGTGAGAAGATGGAGAAGACTGGGAAGAAAACATTAAGGGGCCCTAGAAATGCTTCTCAGGCAAAATTGCTAATCATGGATGTACTCAGCTTCCAGGCAGACTTAGACAATAGCTTAGTCTTGCTGTGTATCAAATATATGATATCTATAACACATTGTATTTTTACTAAAATTCTATGTTCCTATTTTTCTCTTCATAAAATAACCATCTTATTAAATTACTGTTGATTCAACTCAGCTGTCTTTCAAGAGTCAAATTTATCTCTTCCATTGAACTTTCTTGATACTTGTAATAGATTACAATTATTACATATTATATCATCTCTACCATATTAGATTATGTCTTGTGTAAAGGAGTATATTTTGGTCAATCTTTAATCCATGAAATCATTAAGTTTATTTTCACATAGAAAGTATCTAATAGAAGGTTTGTTGGATTGGAAATTTCATTATTAAATGTTCTGTCTCCACCAGAATTATTCAGACATATCAGAAAGATAGTTGCTCCTACTAATTATTTTTATATGTTTATTAATGCTAAAATAATTAGTAAATGACAACAAATATTCTGTGCATTCTGAGCAAAAGTAATCTCTTAATTATGTTTTTCTTTCACAAAACTGGCTACTAAACATTTTATAAGGCACATAAAATTCCCCATTCATTCTTGAGCCAGTTTTTTAATTAGTTCCTGTCACTTTTGTTTTCTTCAGTTAATTTAACTCTCAACATATTGCAGCAATTATTGCTGCCTACTCAAGCACATTTGTAAGATTGCTACATATAATGAATATTCATACTGGTATATTATAACTAAAGCAAAATTGGCCAGCAAAGGACTTACATCAGAACAAACATTTACCATAAGACTGATGTCCTGGTCATAAACATAATGGTCCTTTCTGGTAGACCATCAGACACACACATATAAAAACATAAATACTGAATGTTTTATAGCACAATGTCAGCACAGTTACTGTCTGGTTAAGTGCATACTTTCTAGTTTATATATATATATATATATATATATATATATATAACCATATATGTATGTACTATATAATGTATATTATACAGATAGAACTAAAACTCATTATAAAAACATTGATATAGGCATAATTATAATTTCAACAAAATATAATTTAATTAATACCACTGAATTAACTCTAAAATGAATATACTTTAGATAACTACATTTATTTGTTTCATTTTAAAACAAAAAAGGAATAAAAATGAAGATACAGAATTTTAAAATGACATAACAGCATATTAACAATGGCTAATACATTGTATATTGTTATCTTCAAAGTAGTTGCACAGACTACAAGATATATCCATGAAAAATAATCAAACAATGGAAGCCTATACTGTTCTTTTGGATGAACTAATAATTAATATCATTATTATCTATCTTGCATATTTATAATATATACAATCTTTATTATTACATATTATACAATTGATGTTACATATGTATTATGCATTATATTATATAATGTATATTATATAATATGTTGTATATGTATATAATGTATAGTGTATAAAATATTTTATACATAAAGATCATATATATATGAATATATATATATTATTTTCCCTTTTTTCTTTTCTCCTTTCTCCCATCCCAGTTGTTCTTTCCTTTCGAGCAGTTTCTTTCCCTTTCCCTTTCCCTTTCCCTTTCCCTTTCCCTTTCCCTTTCCCTTTCCCTTTCCCTTTCATTTTCCCTTTCCCTTTCACATATCTATTGTACATTTTGGATCTTATTTATTCCTTCAGTTTTTTATGCTAGGAAGACAATGTGATGTTTATACATGCAAGCCTGATTTATTTCACTTGTGAATAAGGTTTTAAGTTGCATCCATTTATCTATGAAAGCCTCAAGTTAGCTACATTTCTTACTGAGTGATTAAAATGGAAAGCAGAGTAAAACTGAGAAAATACTGAAAAAATTTGAATGACTTGAGAAAATGAGCACCATTTTACAAATTCTACTGAAGATTTTAAGTAACATCATGAAAAAGTTCAATAAAAAGTTAAATCAAATTGATTTGCAAATACAGATGATGACTCCAAGAACTGTGACATCCAGTAAATAAACTAAAATATCTCCTTTTTTGAAAGTTTGAGTTCTAGAAAAGTGTGAAATAGTTGGAAAATTGTAGGAATTTTATGTGTGTAAGGGAAATTACCAGAATCATTAATAGTAAATGATTGTAGTTTTAATAGGAGACATAAAAGTTTGTAGAAGATATAAAAGTTTGAAGTTTGAAGAAAAGAAATTTGAGAAAAAAATTTAGAAAACAGTGTATGCTATGGTTGACAGCTTATTTGTGAAGAGAGTATGATGGAAAAACACTGCCTTAGCTTATTCAATGGACTAGAGCAGAATACTATAAGCTTGGTGACCTACAAACAAGAGAAATTTATTTCTCACAATTCTAGAGAATGGCGTCTTTTATTGGAATGTCGGGATGGTCTGGGGTTAGTGGTGCTCACTTTCTGGCTCACAGAAGGACACAGCTTAGATATTTCTGTCCATGGAATAAGAGATTTTGAGAGCTCTGAGGGGTCCATTTGATAAAGGCATAAATCTTATTTTTAAGAATTCTTTTCAGGTGAACTAATTTCTTCCCAGAAGATACCCTTCCTAACACCATCCCATAAAACAGAAGGATTTCAGTATTTGAATCTCCTGAGGAGGCATTCAGTCCATTGTAACTATTAAACAAAGAAATACAAGGATCACACGCATGTTTCAGATTACGGGCATACAATTTATGAAAAATTGAATAATGAAAAACTGGAAGCAGGTCTAGAAATAGACGATTTTAATAAAAAATTTAATGGCAAAATGGTATCACTAGGTAATTATGTGCCAGAAAATAATATTATAGATTGAAAATAGTTATATCTGTACAATTGGATTAGATCACAAATAAGACTTTTAACTATCTAAAATGTTGGGAAATAAAAATGATTTGAGTGAATGAATATTCTCTCTTGCTTGGTCTTAAAATGACTACAGAGCTTGAAGATGGAAATGCATGGAACATAGTTCAAAATATACATTCCTTGCCAATGTGATAAATATTTTAACACTAGATGTAAGAGATCAGCATACCATTTAATTTACTTAAATTAAATTTTAGTGTAGATTGAATCGTTATGTGCAAGGTAATTAGATTAAAAAAAGAAAGAAAACTCCAGATGGAATTCTTTGGGAAACTGCCTTATAAATAAAATTTAGGGTTAAATAAAAGCATATTCTCCAACCTGATAAAGAAATTCCAAAGGAGTTCATACTCAGTCATCTCAGTAGGAAATGTGGTGTCACTCAGCAGGGAGACATAAACATTGAGAAAGAGAAATAAGATAGACAATTCTGTGATTGATTCTTGAAAAAATGACCTTTCAGTTTTATTTTACAAACTGCTCAAATACTAATTAGTTTTTGCATGTTAATCTAAGTGATGTACAATGACATCTGTAGAGTAACTATGTCTAAAGACTTAGATCAAGTGTTCCTGGACACAAATTTCAGTTTCAACACTCTAATTTTTATAGGAAATTTTTATAGGAAAGTAGTTAAATCTTAGTTTTCTCTGTTGTAAAATAAATATGATCACATTTGTATCACACAATTCACTTGAATGTTAAATGTGGAAATTATGAAAATACCTAGCATATAATTTATACTTATATACATTATTTATATTGGTAATATGAGAAGTTCTGTATAAATAAATAACACAGTTAACTACCATTTTGTAATATGCCCAGCATTATTTTAAAGGTTTTATCTATGATTATTTCAAAAAGAAATGTTTATCATTCACCACTCATGTAGGCCTTTCAGCATTTTTTTTGTACCTGGGATTATACTAATGACCTACCTCATGGTTACAGACCAGTGCTTGAGCTGCTGAGCTAAGTCTCTGGCCTCCTTTCAGTATTCTTATAGCTTCTCCAGTATCTGTGACTGCAGCTTAGAGAGCTTCGTTAGCTACTTATGTCAAACATTTTGTAAATAGACCATGAGATTTCAATTTAATAATTACTACACTATAGATTTTGCTTTCCTAACACACACACACACACACACACACACACAGAGCTGCACATCGTATACATGTATACGCGTACTCATACTTTTCTACTTCAAATTGGTTATGCATGTTTTTCAAATACACTCTCCCTTTATTCTTTACCTCTCAAATGCTACCTATCAGAATAAACAAAAAAACTTTTCTATGAATCACTATGCTCTACATATATTTCATAGTACTTATAAAATGCTAAATATTTGTTAAATTATGCTTTTTACTTGTCTAGGAAAATAACACTTTTTAAATACATAAAATGAAGCATACAGAGTATCACACCATGAAACTAGCAGAATACACAGCACAGTATGTTCCATAAATAAATGTAAGTGCCTGAAAGATGAAATAATGGTGATAGATTACATTCTTTCCCACTTATGCACTTTCTCTTTTCTTCATTGCTTTTATTGAGATATTAGGTATACTTATTAAAAAAAGGCTGGGTATAGTTTTGCACATTATTTCTTTTTTCTTGCAGTTTGTTAGTTGCTTGGTTTATTATTATTAAGCAAATCTGACTGTGAGTCCATTCTTATCTTACTTTTTAGGAGATTTTGTAATATTTGAAGTGAAATGTTTCTGTCATGGCCTTAAATCGTTTTAAGTACGCACATTGTGAAGTCAAAGTAAATTTTAGGACTTTGGCTTGAGCAACTGGATATGGCTGGACTTCCAATAAATGAATTCAAAATATCAGAGAAGAAGCTTTTGGTAACGTGTTCTACAGCTCAGTTTGGAAATGTTATGGTTATTATGCTGTCTTATATCTTAAAGGAAATGTAGAATAGATGTTAGGTATACATGTTTCTGAGATATTTGAGAATGGAAAAAATCCTGTGTCTTCTCAATTTCTCTTCCAAACTGTTTTGGTCTTGTCCTTGAATCTCTACAGCACGGGTTATCTATTATAGTTAACAGACCACAATAGCATATAATGGTTACAACTTACCAAGTTTTGACCTATATTGATTGCATTACTACTAGAAGATGGAACAAAACTACTGCTTATGTGTTTTCATTTCTGTTCTCTATTTTCTTGCTATCCTCAAAAGTTTGGGTGATGTGAGTTGCTTAAAATTTTGGTTGTTACTATTGTTTTATCATCGTTATTGTGGTTTTCTTCCCCTACCTTAGTAAGCTTTTGTCTTTAGGATACATTTAGGTACCTAGGCAGTTTCTATGACAATCAGAGTTAGACTTCATTGAGTAAATACAACCTCTGAATACAACTGCCTCACTGGCTTCTCTTTCTCCCGTCTCATCAGTTTACACAAGGGAATTTTCCATAAGGTAGCAACCTATTTCAAAACTCCATTAATGAACTTGGTTAATTTGACCCAATTAACAAATGTCTCTGGCCCTATTTCCTGAAGGTATACTCTACATAGTCTGTTTCCTGCAGCTTTTCTCAGTTGAAAACAACGTTAGTTAAAATCCATTCTCATCCAGAAGTAGGATGCCTGATAGTGCGGGCATCGAGCTTTGCTATTACATGTGTGAAGGCCTTCAATACTATTTCTAAATGAAAGTAGATTTAAGTTTGAAGGTGCGATAGTGTACAAGAAATAAAGTAGAGCCAAGCACCAGCCTGTCAGGAAGACGAGGATTTTGAGGAGAGAGGATGTGTCTGAATTGACAAGCTCACGGTCCTTTGAGCTCATGTCTTTCCTTTGCTTCTTGTGGACTTAGTTTTGCAGTTTTCTCACTCAGAGAGAGACAATGATACTCTTACTGCTTTGATTTAATTAAATCAGCCCATTTTTAAAACACATCAGGTCTGATTTCAGCTGCATAATGTACAGTATGTCATGATAAAATGTACTATTAAAAAGAAATAAAGAAAAATTTTGATAGTAACAAAGCCAAAAAATGTCATATTATGACTTAAACAGTTAGCAGCAGCATACTTTTAACCACTTCTTTTATTTTTACTTATTGGATATACAGAAATGACTAATTCAGTCTACTACATTCTTCCTTCCAGCTAGGGAATTTATTTATTTTTAGCTTCATTGTAAAGGGACAGATGAACCAGAAGCTAAGGGTCGATTTGTTAGTAGAAGATCTATTATTTTATCTGACACTTTCTTTGGACTCAAAAAGCGTAGCTTCGGGCACTAACCTTATTCTTTGACCTTTGCTGAAAACTCAGAGAATGTCTAAACACAATAACAAAGGAGAAACCATAATGGAAGAAGTCACAGCTTTAGGCACAGTTGTGGAGTCCCTGGGGACCCCATAGTACCTGTAAACACCTGAAAAAGCCCTGGATAACTTTTTGTGACTGTGTTTACTGACACTTGGAAACTGTCATCAATTCAACACCCAATAATAGCAGAGTGATTGTTCAGACTTCTACCATGAAGGAAGTTTTCACTTTTTCCTTTTTAAACTGAACTGCTATAGTCCTGTTCTTGTACCTTTGATGAAATATTACTAGAGGGCACTCTTTCCACTTAACTTCACAATCCCAATATCCATTGAACTATTTTCATCAAATACTGAGTGGTGACATTAGATTGAAAAAGAAAATCCATTCATAAGTGTAAAAGCAGTGACAAAATGGTGTTAGCCAATCTTTTTTTTTCTAAGACTATTTTGATAAGATACCAAGCAATGAGGCTTCAATATTTCAGAAATTTCTTCCTTGGAGAATGAATTGCATGTATATAGCATGCTGCTTTATTTATTCATAACGTACTTGAGTTGTGCTTACACAATTGACTCAGAGCCTTACTGTTATGAAAAATGTTTTACTAGTGAGAAAAATAATTTCTATATAGTAGATTATTCATGAAGTTTATCTCGAGAGATTTTTTTTACTGATTTTTACTGTACAGTGTATGTCTTTGTATATTCTTCTATAAAATGAATGTACATTTTTCTTTTGAGATTATATAAAGCTAATCACTATTGAAACAAGTAGATACTAGATACACAGTTAAAAATATGTTTACATATTGCTTATGTGTATGTATAAACAAATGAATTGTTGGTTATAGACTAAAACCTAATTAAAGTCTTAGGATCTTCGTTATCTTTCATAGAAAATGAATTAGATACTTAAATTGATGCAAGCAATATGCAATTATTTATAAAGGAAATATATTTATAGCAAATTACTTGACTAATATTTGTATACCTGGACAAAGCCGTAACATGTCATAGAGTCATTGTGAAGTTTATTTACTGATTTATAGTTTTAGTGGAAGTCATTCAAGAGTTAACATGATTATCTGTCCTGCCTGGATATCCTGCCTGGGCGCTAGAGTGCCACAGGTAAGAGCACTCTAATGGCTACAAAGCACATTCCTGTAGTAATGTAATTCATTTGTGTGTACAAATCTCTAAGCCTATCACCTAAAACTCTTAATTTTTATCAGTCACACTCTTTTCAAATGTTTTCTTAATTCTAATTCTAAACAAAAATTAGAAGTTTTATTTAATTTGTCCTTAATAATTCCATAGGTGAAAAATGACCCTGCAAACTCTCAGATGCTCAGAATCAGAGATCTTTGAAGAAGGCAATCAGATCAGGCAGGTGGTGCAGCTGACTTACTGTTAGGAGACGGGGCCTGGTTAGATACCACTGGGTGTCCCTTTGCTCACAGTTTCCTGGCCTCCAGGACACGAGCAGCTTTGCATCTGCCATACCTTTGTTGCCTTGGAGCAAGTTAGACATGGCTTGAAAACCTGAGCCTAAAGAAATCTCTCCACTTTCAAATTGTGAATATTGGATTTCTTGTCTCAGCAATGATGAAAGCAACTATGGTAGCTTTTTTTTTTTCTTTCCCTCTCTAGCAAATTGTATTGCATTGCTGTTCCTTCAAAGATTTGAGAAATTTCTTCTCAAAATCTCGTCTTACTTGTAGGAGCTTTTACACAAACAGGTAAAATTATCTGATATATATTAACATTTTTCACAATTTTCAGATTTTACTAGAATAGTGTTTAAGTTTATATGAAGGCAAGTAGCTATATAGGTAGAGGGTATAAAAATAATAAATCAGTTTAAAAAGGTGTAAGAGATATAGTAATAAGTTGTATTAGGAATCAAATTTGGTGGTTTTGTTTGTGTTTGTTTGATTGTTTTTATTGTTTTGTTTCTTTTCATTTTTCTCTTACTGGGAATCAAATTCTAGGGAAGTTCTCTACTACAGAGCCATAACTCTATGCCTATAATTATCATTTTAAACTAAAATATTCCCTACAATTGTTCTCTTTACTAAATAAAATTATTTAATCACTTTCAGAAAGAATTATAATAGACTGACTTTAAAGAACAAAGTTAATTATCATAGCCACATATATTGTTGTTTTTGTGAAAAAATTGCATGTATTTTGACCATTAAACATTTTAAGCCTGAAATTATAAGTTTAGAAAATACCTGAATCACTGTAAGAACTATCCAGTGATTTTTCACATAATTTCAGAGTAGCATCTATGACTGAAAATGGCAAAACTATATTTTTGAGACAATATTGCTACAAGTTCAAAAGATAATACACTAATTTCAAGATATATTTATTAAGTCTTACTTTTGTGCACTTTACCTGGAACTTTTATGTTGAACCAGTTAAATCTTTACAAATCATTCGGATGACATTTCCCTGTCCTAACTAAGAGAACAGGGGCAGAAATGTACATGGAGGCCGTAAGAGGTAATTAATTTTATTTGAAGTTGCTTGAAGTTCAAGGTACATGCTCTGAGAAACCACGGCTCCTTTCTGATTCCTGAATTTGCGTGTGAATTTAATTTAAATAGAAAGTTCCAATAAAAAGTCTAACAATAATTGTAGTAAGAAACACCCTAAAACTATCATTAAAAATTTATGATATCAACAATTTTCAGTAATATAGTGACTGTTTTGTGTTGTACCAAAGAAGATGATCTTAACTGAAAAAAACCTTACTATCTTTCTGATAGTCTCAATATGATCATCAATATAAAATTAATGTGACTGGGCATGGTGGCACATGCCTATAATCCCAGCACTTGGGAGGCTGAGACAAGAGGATTGCTGTGAGTTCAAGGCTAGTGTGGGGCTACATGGTGAATTCAAGGCCAACCTGAACTGCATAGTGAATCCCTGCCTCAAAAAAAAAAAAAAAAAAAGGAGAAATTAATGTGAAGATCCTAAAGCATATGCAAATATTCAGATAAAAGAAAGCTAATGTATACAGAATACTAGGTGTCAGCAAAAGCACTTTCCATTTGTTTTCTTGATTTTTTACACATAAAATGATTTTAAATTGTGTCCATTATGATTTTCTTTGCTTTAAAGGTTAAATAAATTGAAGATGTGATTCTGTCATTTGCTGAAAGAAATACTAAACATAAAGTATAATGTCCAAAACTGGTTCTACTTGGTTTGAAAGACTATTTTCTGTCACTTTCTGCTACACTGCCTCACTGAAATTCCTGATGGCTTAAATAGTGAGATGATAGTAAAGGCCACAATTTTAGCCTATGGCACTTCAATTTCGAGTCCTTCAAAGAAGA
>PVJX010026170.1:0-26150 GCA_004027295.1 Dolichotis patagonum | reverse complement strand
TGTGTGTGTGTGTGTGTGTGTGTGTAGACAGAACATAGAACTCAGGGCCAGCACACTCACTGAGCTACACCCTCAGCAATGTTCTAGGATTTATTTGTAGACACAGTCTCACTAAGTCACCAAGTTGTCCAGGCTTGGCTGCAACTTGCCACCCTCCGGACTGAGAATGCTGGGATCACAGGTGTCAGCCATTTTGCCTGGCTACTATTTATTTTGAGATAGGGCCTCACCACGTTGTCCATGCTGCCCACAAATTTCTGGGCTCAAGTCATTCTTCTACTTCAGCTTCCAGAGTAGCTGGTCGGAACCAGCATATCTGGCTTCTATTTTTTAAATTTTAAATTTCCCTTTAAAACTGATTTATAAAAACAAAAGGCTTACATACATTTTGGGAAATGTGACGTTTGCATATATTTGTACATTTTCTAATGTTCAAATCAAGATAAGCCTATCTATTTCCTCAAATATCTGTAATTTCTTTGTAGTGAAAGCATTCAGAAATCTGTTTTCTATCTTTTTAAAATTTATAGTATATTTACATTATTTATAGACACCTAGCGCAACAGAATGTCAGAATTTACCTCTTCTATCTACCTGAAATATAGTATGAGATCTTCCCTTTTAGATTGACATATAAGTATAATTACATAGTAGCAATTTCCTACATGGTCACTTATACTTTTAACTTTTTAAATTTTTATCTTACAGATAGTATAATCCAGTGAAACAAAAAAGAACAAAGCCAATCAAAACAAAGCAGCAAAATTGATACAGAACTTCAAAGCCGGATACTAGGAAAACAACAATAGTTACTATAGCATATCTTGCTATTTTTCACAATAGTTGTCCATCCCATCAGGTATAGCAAAAACGAATCAGAATAAAACCAATCAAAGCAATCAGAACAAATCAAAACAGTGAGAACAATATTGGATTTCAAAGACAAGATAGAAGGAAACTCCCCATGTTTGCTATATTGCATACTGTCATCCTCCCAAGAGGTGCTCAGACCGATGCCCCAGGCCTGCATGGCTTTCCAGGAAGGCCAGCTGGCTGGCGTCCAGTTGGATCCTCCCAGGTCCAGCTATATGCTGTAGGGTTTTATTCTTTTCTATGGCTCACTATAGTTACACTGCATATACATGTAAGAAATTTTCTTTATGGATTCATCTATTGATGGACACTAGGGTTTTTCCATTTCTTAGTTCTTACGAATTATGCTGCGTGAGTGTAGATAGCTCTTTGCTTTGGATATTTACCAAGTAATGGAATTGTTGGATCACATGGTAGGACTATTTTTTATTTTTAGAGAAGCTGCTATATAGTTTATATATCATTCAAACAATGCATTTAATCAGGTGCATAGATTATATTATGTAAAAATATAGACAATATTATTACATTTTATGTAACTTTAATGCAAAGAAACTCAGAGATAAACTTCAAAAATAATTTCAAATAATTTTTTTTCTATAAAAATTCTACACAATGAGATCACCATTGATTAATACTTTTAAATACTGAAAAACTAGAGCAAAAATACAATAAAAAGCTGCTTAGTCTACTGCCTTTATAAATCTCTATAATTTAAAAATGTTGTTTTTATTTTTCTCTTTAAAAACTTAATATTTCTAATCAATAGCCTTAGCGTGCCATTACTTTTTCTGATATTCAAACTTCTTGTTCAGTCCGGTAGGACAGATGAAGACGAAAAAGGGATTAGTGACAATTAGCCTATCAGTAATTCGTCAGGAGGTAATCAATGATGTGTTATACTAGTATCAGTGACTTCTGTCCCTCTGTTCATTACAATTTTAAGTGATATATTTTAACTTTCTTCTGCAGCAGAGCTTAGGATCTCGACTCCTTGATTCTTTCATTTTAAAAATGTTGTTATCTTTGCTTTTTTTTCAACCCTTCACCTTGACTTCTCCCCCATTTTCTCTCACAGTTTACAATGCCAGTCAGTATTATTTAAATTTTCTCTGAGCCATTTGAGAGTAATCTGCCAACCTCATACCACTTACCACTAGCCCGCTATGTTATGTTTCCTACTAAAAGGGTATTTTTTTACGTAGTCATAATAAAACAATGAAAGGTAGAGAAAATGACCATTGGTTTCACTATAACATTCAATATTCATATCACATTAAATTTTGTCAGTTTTTTTGAGATAAGTTCTCAAATTTCTGGGCACCAGTGATCCATCACCCCTTTTTTCCTCTCCCCAGCATCTGGGATTATGGATACAACCATAGATCCAGCTCCCAGTAATGTATTTTATTACACAAGAAGAATTTGAGGATCGAGAGCTGTATTCGCTGGCCATTTCTTTCCCATCTACGGCAGGTTGAAGGGCCATGCGGTGGCCGTCCTGGCCTTCATTGGCTTGGCGCATAGCAGGTGAGAGACCAGCTATTCCGTGCAATGTCTTTCCTGTGATCAGATTCAGGTTGTGTATATTTCCCAGGAAAATCTCAGGGGTGATGCTGTGTTCTTTTCACGACAGGGCTTCTTTTTGCTCCACTCTTTATTAATGCCATGGATGTTTTAATTCAGGGGATAACTGCCAAGGCTTCTTTGCTTCAAAGTTACTCTTACTCCTTCTGAAATCATAAAAGTATTTCAAAAGGAAGTAATTTGAACATCTGTTAATATTTGACTTCTTACCCAATTATCTATCTATCTGTAGCATTACAAGTTCTTCTTTACTAATATATTGCAATAAAGTATTTTATTTACTTGGATGTTTAAATTTAAGAAATATTGTCAAGTAGGCCATGCATGTAAATTTTACATGTCACCAGTCTTTGAATACAGCACTTCTTTTTTCCTCTGGCAGATATCCAGAGTTCTTGAATTAATAATTGCACAAAGGCATTTGTGTCCAATTAGTAAGGAATGATATTTAGAGGACTGAGGTCTCATACCTTGGTGTGTGCATTCACATCGCTTTGCCAGTACTTCCAAGCATGAAAGGATATAATTTTCACTGAACTTTTGCATATAATTGTTAGAAGAGAAAATAATAGTAAGGAAACTTCCTTGGGAAGAACACGAAACACGATTTTTTATTAGAGTCAACTCGTATTTATTTCTCAAAAAGCATTTGCCAAACTATGTCAATTTTCTTCTTCCATTGTCAGAATGGACATTTGCATCTGCAAATTGTTTCACTCTGTATGCAAATATTAATCTCCATTCAAAATTTTTGTGTATATTCATGTTTAAAATCAAATTGTGACGTCTAATCTTTCAAAGAATAAAAATATAAGCAGCTGCAATGGTTGATACATTGTATCAACTTGAGTTTAGAAGTTTAACTAAGTAACTCAGCAGTTCTACAGCCCGGATGTAGGAGACCTGCGTGTGCTTACTGCTTTAAGACGTTCATTGTGTCAACTTGAGAAGTTTAGAAGTTTAAGTAAGTGACTCAATAGGGGGCCAGGGTCCTCACTTTGTAGATGTCCTGAGCCTGTGCAGGAGGAGGGCATGGAGGTGGTGGGAGTGCTATATCCCCCAGGGCAAGTAGCCAGTTTATAATACAAGGGAGGAAAAGAAGCATGTTCCCCCTGCCCTTTTGCTCCTGTTACTTTTGATGTTTTCCAGTGCCTTGGTCCCTTGCTCCTCACCATTCCACCCAGCCTTGGAGCCAGCTGATTATGGACTGAACCCTCCAGAAACTATGAGCTAAATAAACCTTTCCCTCTCTATCTTTGGGTGACTGGCATGTATTTTCATCCCAGCAATGAAGGAAAAGTAACTAAAACAGCATCAAAATGAAACAGTATGCTTGTAAAATGTGCATTTAGTGAGTGGGAATATATTTCGTTTGTTTAGCTTGATTTTATCGTAAGTAGAAAAGTTACAATGGTTAGAAAATTATTTTTATGAACTAAAGATTTGTTATTTGCTAAACTGTGAATATTTGTTACTATTAATGTAAAACATATTTAGCTTTCCTCCACAAAAGAAGTAAATGAACAAATTATACTCTCTGTCAGTAATTTAAGGATGATTAACAGTATATGTGAGAATGATTATTTTCCATTTTTTGCAGCATAGGAAAGGACACCAATTTTATGCACATGTTTGTTTGAGTACCCAGAAATATTACGTTCTTAGCCAATTTTAGAAAAATGTTTGAGTTCAGCATAATTAAAGACATGAAAGTACATACAGGGCTTTAGAACATCAAGGGATGTGAAGCACTGATTTAAAACCAAAAGAAAAACAGAGCAAAAATGAGTGCATTATTTTTGTAACTGTGTCAACAACACGATCTAGTGCTAATTGTGGTTACCACTCCATTTTACCTATAGTCTCTGAGAAAGCGCTCATACAGCAAACTACTCCTGAAATCTCAAAGTTAACCGAAGCCAGTAGATTATATGTTGAAGTTTCCAACTTCATTAAATCATTTTACTTGCTATTCTCACAAAGAAAGGCATATTTACATTTGCTCACAATATGATGTCAAATGAAGCCAAGTAGAAATGAAGGTGAAAGTGCCCCATGCATACCTCTGCTCTTAAATTTCTGAATTGTATTTCAACCCGTAGAGGACGAATGAATAATCACTTCTCGGCCTTTTGGCTCAGGTCAAGTGTAGCCATGAATTAATAAGGCAAACCTATTAGATTTCTGAGTTTCTTTTTAGTCACTGTATGAAATCCCATGATTTTGTTGGGGATATTATTATTACCATTATTTAATTTTGTCTGTTTCTTAATTCTAATTTATAGAAGAATCATCATTTTATATTTTTTAAATGTAATGAAAGAGACCAACAAGTTATATGGAAAATACATTAGGTTGAGAATAAAGGAATTTATTATAAGTTTATCTTTATTATTTGAGTTTTGCAAGGTCTTCAGCTTTTAAAGATCTCCCTAAATCCAAGGATTTTCTTTTCTAGAAGACAGGAGTTGGGACAGCCACAATTTTTAGTTATGGAAAAGAATTATTTTTAAAATCAGCATAAATTTTTACAATGTGACTTATTTTAAAATGCTATCTCAAAGTTTTGTTTCTATAGAAGTATCTTGTTTCTGTAGTTACAGATCTGACCCAGGATTCACAAAAATATATATGTAACTTTACTAATAAAAATGTTGGTAAACGAGTTACAGTGAAGGTCAATCCTCTTCTCTTATTCAACTTTCACCTGAGGACACTAGGTAGGTTATATTTTTTTTGTTATGAAAGAATATCATCAAATTCAAATGGATAATTTACACAAATTTATTGATTCAGATTAAAACCTTTTTTTAGTGTAGTTAATAACAGAAGCAAGTGCTTTATATGGGATTTCTAGTTTTTTGACTCTTAGATAGCTATGTCCATTGGGTTTCCATCAACTTATGAACTATCTCTGAAGTGGGCATGGGAAATGAACAAGTAAACAGCACGAGTTTCCCACAGGACTCAGAAGAATTAGCTGCTCCTTCATCTTCTCCACACAAAGTTGGCAAAGGATTCTGACACCCTGAACTTCTCATTTTGAAAGAAATGCTGTGAAAATTCAATGTATTTGTACATAAATCATATCATTAGCTATTGAACTAGTTTGTTTTTCAAATAATGGTGGAATATGACTTATTTAAACAAAAGAAAACATATGAACTTTCCAGCAGCAATTGTCACTACCTACCTACATAGCCATTTTTTTTAGCATACAGTCATTATTTATACAAAGCATTTGACCTAGTAGAAAATACATTTTAAATAGCTGTCATTTTTCAGTTTGAATATAATAACTTCCTAGCCAGCACTATAGAGGCAATGCTTTATTTAACTGTCATAGGAATATATGTATAGTATGCAAATTTAAAATATGAGCTGTATGTAAATTATATGAACAGAAAAATATTTTTTCTAGTTCTATTATCTAAAGTACTTCTGTCCTCAAACCCAGTGCACAGTTTTGATATTTTCAATTCAGCAAAAGAACAGTAAAAATTTGAGGATTTATATTTTCTTGCTTTAATTCACATTCATTTTTATGATGACCAATAATCACTTGATTTATTGTTTGCAAAAGTGATGAAAGTCTAACATATTTTAACAATGAATATTTATACAACATATGTGTATATAACTTTAATACAGAAAAAAATTAAGTGTTAATAATTTGTGGTAATTATGAAATTGTAATTTGTTTGCCAAATTCACCTGTTTTTCTTGGGTATTAAAAACTAGAATAGACGCCAAAGAACTTGGATGAATAAACTTATTCTTTGAAACTTAGGCTTAGCTAGACAATTTGCCAAGGTCATATTCAATTATCTTAGTCTATAAATACTAGTTCAAATGATTTCTCAACTGCTGAGAAAGCTGCCCTTTGGCTTTTAATTACAGCCAGTTTATGAAATTCTTCAAGCTTACAAGCTGCAAGTTGAGAGTGTGCTTGATATTAAAGTAGATCCCCATTTCTGTCTCATACAGTTTCCACAAGTTTTGTAACCCTTACTAGAATGTTCTTTCAAAATGCCATTAGTGTTTACAGAGACCCATCTGGCTAAAACTTTCTCTGATGTTCTGCCCTCTTCTCTGCTCTCCAGTTTCTTTAAGTCTCTAGGGAGGAAAGAGGTGGTTAGGCATCGGACTTCAGGTCACAAAGTTGCCCTTACAGCCATTTTCCTCCACTTATCCACCCTAGAATCATCAGTGACCCCTCCTCCATCCTGTGGGGTGGTTTGTTTTCCCAAAGTCTCTTGTCATTTGTTTATTGCTTTTAACACATGAAGTTATTCATGTGTAAAAAGCAATAAAGTCAAGCAGGAAACACTGTTGATGAGGGGTGCAGATGGATGTGTGCCTATTATTTTTCATTTAAAAAGACAGCATTTTTAAATCTTGTTTCTGATTTGTCACCTTGAATTTACTTACAAATGTTTTACCATTTTAGTTTTAGTTTTTATGGCTTTTAAAATGTTTGAAACTTTAAGAGTAGTTAATAATACCCAAGTGAAAGGAAATCTGAACTTCTACAATGAATTGATATGATAAAGTTGATTGCTAAGTTAATTTTAATAATACTCTTGGGAATCTCATGAAACACCATTGCTCAGTTGTAAAGGCAGCTAAAGAATATTCAGATGATGAGTTTACATTTCAGTAAGAGTGGCTGCCAGTAGGAGTAGGTTCATTGTTTTCTCAAATGCAGACCTTGTAAATAATAACATGAATTTAACACAGGGCTGTACTCAAAAGCCAACAGCCAGCTCCTGGAGGGCAAAGGGACCCGATTTTTGGCCCTTGGGGGTCCATGATATATGAACTCCCTGTGTAGCTCATTTCCATGTGTTACCACACTAAAGTGGAATCTCCAGACCGAGATGTGTGGGAACACATCACTACACTATTTCTACCTGACAGCATAATTTCCCAAGTCTAGTTAATAGTAAAAAGTGGTGAACAAAATAAAAGTAAATTTTGCACATTGCACTTGCTTTAATATAATTATCAATGTAAATAATTTGATTTTGAAATAATCCTTGTATTTAATAACTGACTCACAAAATTCCTAAAATTGTAAATGTCAGCTTACGATGCACATAAACCTCAGCTCATGATTCACCCCATAGGGTTTTTCTTTGGAGATCTTGAGTGCCATGAAGGATTGTGATGAGCAGTAAAATGATTAAATGTGTGTTCAGGAGCAGTAGGCTCTTTGACACTGCTGAGAGGAATGTTTTTAGGATTATCTTTAATTTAACTCTGGGAGGTCATGTATTTGGGTGTGCCCATGAAAGATATGTGGAAGTTGTTGAGAGCAGTTTAAAATGAATGACCACAGCTCCTAAAAGAACACAATTTTCAAGCTACTCAGAACAAGTCTTTCAAAGACGCCTGTTTCTTTCTTTGAGCATTTAAGGAGCTGTCCTTCTGGGCTTATTTTTTTGCCAGATTTTATGTCAAACTGCTTTTCCCCAAACTTTTGTGTTCATTGCTACACGCGTATAATCCCTCTGCACCAACTGGCTGTGGTTATTACCTCTTAGAGGAAAGCTCTGAGTTGAAAGGCCGTTATGAGTTTCTGTCCCAGTGGGTCACTGATGAAGTTGGAGCCACTGTCATCAGAAGTGTTCTAATAGCCAAAGACAGCGAGTGCAAAGTGCCATGGATTATTTACAGAGTCATATCTGCAGTCTGCTGACAAATTTGTTGTCTTTTTTCCTAAGATGCCAATATTAGCAGATATTTCTGATAGCTTGTCACCCTACTAAATCTTTTGGAATGGAGCACGTGATTGAAATCTTAGCTTTTATTTCGAGAATGAATGATGATTAGGTTTTATTCTGATGATGATGAATGGGTGAATGCTATGCAGAGTGTATTAATGAAAAAATAAAAACAACCATTAAGCAGAACTGCAGTTCCATATGCAATCTATAGAAAATGATAGTAGGAAAATATAGACATGTCATAATTATCAGTTCCAAATTCGTTAGATTTTAAAGTAGTTGTGTACTGAGTATTATACATGTCCTCAAAAATTAACAATTATTTCATAAATATCTTAAACAGGGACCAAGACTTCAACAGTTAAAAGATATTTTTTTGTTCGGGATTATAGCTCAGTGGCACAGTCTGCCCAGCAAGTGCAAAGTCTTGAATTTAACTGATAACTAGATGCACGTATCAACACAAGTGACATAATCACAACTCAAAAATATTTTCTTGCTTGACAAAAATTCTCAATTTATTTTTTAATGGACTTCCATGGCAATGCTAGCATGGAAAAAAGAATCTTTTGTGGACATTGTAAAATGCCATTTTAAAGATTTAGTGCTGACATCTCCCAGGAAACTAAAATCATTCCCCTTAAAATTTCCTTATGCTATATTTTTATTCATTTCTTATACTGTCACCATTTATAGCATATCACAAATGAGATTTAAATTTACTATGATGTTGGAAACGAAAAATTGACCCCCATAAAATAATTAAGTTAAATGCGAGGTTAGCAGTAACTAAGATTTGCTATGGCAGAGGTTTCTATGTTTGTTTGGGAAAGTTAGTGATTTTCCTTGTTTTTCTTTTCCTTGTGTTCATAAGATGGTTACACAAAATACTAGAAAAAGAGTTTAAATATATCAGAAGATTATTATTCTCAGAAAGAATAGATATCTGGTAATATAAGTTATATAATTATTTATCTTTTCCTTTTTTAACTGATTTACCCAATCACAGTTCTTATACTTAAGTAAGTTGAGACCCAAAACTGATAATATAAACAGCATATTATTTGCTGTATTTGCATGTTTCCCCAAATTACTTAGCATCATATCTATTTGTTATTTTATGGAAATTTCTGGAAGTTTCTAGAAGTTTATAGTTCAGTGCCATAATTTTTAAATCATTAAAGAAAATTTATCATAAGTACATTTTATTTATAGCCAGCACTGACAAAGTGGTGGTGATGGAGAGCTAAGTTTTTCTGTTAATATTCATATCTAGTTGTAGTCAGCACCCTACAAAAGTTGTTTAATTTAAACAGTAAAATTGAAGCTCTGCTTAAAAATCTGAAATTTCTCAGGTGTGATGGCACACATCTTATCTACAACACTCTGGGAGGGTGAGGGAAGAGGATTACAATTCAATCCCGTGCTGGGATTCAGGGTAATTTAGTAATTTAGAGAGAACAAGTCTCAAATTAAAAGGATGCTTGCTAGGAGATGCTGCAAGGGATGTAGCTCAGTATGAAGGCTCTGGGTTCAATTCCAAGTACAAAAGTAATTAGGAAAGAACGGAGGTAATAAAACACAAAGTTTTCCATTAAATCTGATTTCATTTTGAAAATAAGATTTATTGGAACAATTTAAGGAAAAACAGTGAGTAAAGTCCTGGCACGCTGGCCCTGCCTGGGACACACAAGTCACCTGAGCTCATGTAAATTAGGTGGAGGAAGAGGGCGAGTCATTGAGTCAAAGGATCATCACGTTACTCCTCTTTGGTACTTTGAATTACTATAGTTTAGACGATAATTTTATCTTAAGCAAGTATAATTCTACTAAGTAAATATGCTTTGTTTTGCTGATCACAACTTAATAAAATCAGATGCTAGAGGAGTGTCCAAAGCTGTATCTAATTTATATTTTTTCCTTTCAATATATTTGCATTACCTTAACACAAATAAAGAACAAAATCAGAACATAGAATGAATAAATAGCAGTAAGTTAAATGGGTACATTTTCCATGGTATTTCTGACAGCTATGATAATAATTTAACTCAGCACATGTATTGAAGAGTCATTTTTATTTTCTGAAACAGAGGTTAAGTTGTATCTACAGAATAAAACTTTTTAAGTGTATGTGTTGCTGAACTGAGCACCAGAATAAAACTTTAATAGCAAAACTTTGGATAAGCGGCTGGAGACTTAGCTCAGTGGTATAAGTACCTGCCTGGTGAGCTCGCAGTCGTGAGCTTGATCCCTGGTACCACAAAAAAAAAAAAAATTGGATAAAAGATATTGAAGATCTACCAATCATTTCTGTTATTGGTGTACTAAAAGGTAGAAAGATTTTCAAAACCATTACTGATTACACAGTGGATTCTCAGCAACTGATCAATAAACTGGTAGCTAGGTGAATAGTTGAATGACTCATGCAAACATATCTGCATATTGATGCATGTAATATGTTTATTTAAACTGAAGAATAATACTGAATCAATGTTCCATGAAAGTGAAATGTTCAAATATTATTTTAAATTTAAAATATAGAAGTAAATCTTTTTTAAAAAATAAAGAAATGAGTATTTTATCTGTCCATTAAGTTTGTTATGAGATTTAAAGTTTGAGAATTAACTGAAAACATGTTAATTATTAAACTATCTGTGTCAGTCAGCAGTAGGTAAACTGTAATAAATTACCCACATTTCAAGAATGTGTACATCTATGCTAATTTTATACTCACGCTTATAATTCTGTCCTGTGTCCTACTAAAGTGGAGGCACTGTCTGTAGTTTCCACATCCTATCAGAGAACGAAGCCAAGAATGGAAAGAAGCTTCTGTATGAAAGTATCACAAGTCATTTTACACACACATTTCGTTGCCCGAGGCAAATCACATGACCGATCTTGGGGTTACTCAGGTTGAAAGTTACTTTTCCCACAAGACTGGGCCTAGTGGGAATGCATAGTAAGTTTTCTTAAAATACTGTAGTCTACTATCCTAGGAATATTATTGTTTCCAGGTATGCATTCAATGGACAAATGTATCATAGCCTTGTGACTTCCCAAGTGTGTTGAGAGGTGCTCCATGTATTGTGGAAAATTCGCAGAATTTAGATTATTTAAATTTGTGAGGGAAAGTCAGTGATAGTCATAGGTCACAACACAAATTACTAGTTCAATGTCCTTCTGAGTTTCAACGTAATCAAGTTATACTCTTTTGAATGGTTCCATTTTTGTTATTCTGGGTTTTTGATGATTGCTTTGACACTAAGCAAGTACCACATGATAAGTCATGTGGAACAGGGAAGGTGAATGATTTTGTCTAATCTGATTTCCAGAACTGAGAAAAATACCAGGTTTATAATTATGGTTATTGAGGCATAAACATTTTTTTTCCAATTTGTTTATATTACCATTGTCTCAAATGATTCTTCCATTGCCAGGATACACATGAATGTTGATAGATACAGTCCCAATATTTAATATATATGCTCAGAATTGCTGTTAGTGTGGGGGAGGAATGCTGAGATGTAAGATCACTTTCAACAGAGAATTTGTGAATGTCTGCAATAGGCTATAGATAAAAGTATAAACGTTGTTCTTCCCTTCAAAATTTTTGCAGTTAGGCTTGTGTGTTAACCTGAAATTGAAATGTAGTTCAGTGTTTGATGGAATACTAACATGTTTAATTCAGAAAGTGGTAGTGATTATCTCTATGGAGGATGCAATGGGGTGATCTCTCATAGATGCCTAACAATTTGCTTCTGATATTTATTTGTACTATTAAAAGTTTCCAGCTATGTCTAATAATTCTCTTATTTCCTTCTCTCATATTCATTGACATGTTAATAGGAGCTAGAATTTGCTGGTGGAATGGTTGTGCTTATCAGCCTCCTTCCTTGATAAGTAAATAAGCAATAGTTATATACCTAGGTTAAAGGATGGGTGTGGAGAAGGCTCCAGTTCTGACATTCAGAAATGTTTCCAAACTGTTGTTCCACCTTACTATTAGCTCATCTGATTTCTATTGCTTTTAGAAACTTTCAAAATTGAAAGATGTGCATGGTACTTAAAAACTGCATATGTGTAGAAGTGAACTGGAGTTTTAAAATGTAGGCTCCCAAGGCAATAAATGCTTCTCAGTAATTGAAGAGGTCCATGCCACATCTGGTACACACTGACTCATTCTTTTCAAGATTTCAGACTGGGAACACACAGAAAATGATGGTTCACCCTAGTTTTGGAGACACATGCAGAAACTCACAGGAAATAAGAGAAAATATACAAATGAAGAAATAACTCTGTTTTGATAATATATCAAAAAAATTGTTAAGTCCCTTAGAAGGAATTAAAATGCGCCTGAGAATTTTCTGGGTGACTAAGCATATAGCACCTTAGATAAGGCAGGCAGCTTTCGAAGCAGGTGATGTTTCAGGAGAGATGGGTGGAAGCATAAGAGGCAGCTGGATCTTATAGTATATGCAATGCTGCTAGGGTGTAGGGTCTGTA
Source organism: Dolichotis patagonum (assembly GCA_004027295.1). Classification (NCBI taxonomy): domain Eukaryota; kingdom Metazoa; phylum Chordata; class Mammalia; order Rodentia; family Caviidae; genus Dolichotis; species Dolichotis patagonum. The sequence goes on along the minus strand of PVJX010026170.1, from coordinate 13,458 downwards.
ATGAGGAGTGACGGGAAAGTGACTGGAAAGAAAGGTGAGGACCAGAACATAACTGTATGCACACCTGTTATGAAAATACTCAGGTCTTCATCTTACTGTATTTGGGCCATTGAAATGTTTTAATAAAAGGGTTCCTATTCATGCTTGCAATTTGGAAATCATAATCTTTCAGCATTAATGAAATCTTTATAGAGAAATGGGTCTAATAAGGACAAAAAAACCCCTAATTTCCTTGTCAATATGGAAGTTGTACAATTTAACACCTTTTATAATTTGACTCAGTATCTACTGGTTAATGGGAAATTTCTTGATGCCCCAATTATCTCAGGTACTTTTTAGTTTCCATTTTGTCCATTCTTGTCTCAGAGAGCCTTAGATTAGAAGAATTTCAAAGTTAATATATAACAAGGAGTGTATAAGCAAAATTAGGAAGATTGTTTTTATTTTCTCACTGCTGGACATCGATATTGAAAAATATACTTAAGCTAGCGGAAAACAGTTTGTAAAATCATGACTATTTAAACAAATAAAATATAAATCAATTATATTGAAAATAAGAGACATCATAGTAACCACTTTAGATAAACTAGTATTGTGGTTTCATATGTTTTTTTTTCATTTCATGTTTTTCTAGGAATTTGTTCTGTCTTGTTTTGATTTGTTTTGCCCTTTAGTACAGAAAGGATAGGTGTACATGTAGGGACTCATGCATGCATAGAGCTTCTGGACAGTTTGTGAGATCTGATTATATAATGCACGATGAAATGAGCAGATATTTGAAGAAAAAGAGATACTAAGGTACTCAGTACTAATTCCATAGTGTCATGATATGAAATCTAACAATACTGTTATTCTTTGCTCAGAGTGATATTGTTTTGTTTAGTTTTAACATACGTGAAGTTGTGGACAGCTATTTTGAAGAGAACGAGAGATACATTATGGCAGCCATTGTTGACTTCCATATTGTCTGGTCTTGAAGACCTAAAATGCCTTCATCATCTTGTTCTGATCAGTTTGATGGTATTTTGTTGTGTATGAATTCACTGAGTGAAGATATGGGCAACTATTTGGAAGAAAACAAGAGACAATATGATAGACAGTGAAGATCTCCAGTGGTCCTGCTTTGAAATCTGTGTCTCTTGTATTGTTTTCTTGTGATCTGTTTTGTTCTGTTTTATTGTTTAATTTTACTCTTTAAAATAAAAAAAGAAAAACAAATAAATATAAAACAAAGGAAAAAGAAACACAAATTTTATAAGCAAGAGAATTTAAATACTCTTTAGATTATTATATAATTAGTTCTTATTTTTCCTATAGTAGTAAGTATAAAAATTAATGCTTCATCTGATATTTTTGCAAATGGGTTTGAACTTTATTAGTAGTCTTAGAAAGGTAATAAAATAATGCAAAGTTTGGGATACATTGTAAGGTCTAATTTAGGAATTCTTTTACAAACGCTCTGATATTATCCTTAGATGTTTGAAGTTTAGCACAAGAATGTGTTAAGTTTTGGAATCCCATTTGATTTTTTTGCTACTGTACTACATGATAAAACAGAAGGGCAATCAGAACATGCCTTTTTAATATTCTCTACTTTATTTTCTTTTTCACTGTGTTAATAAGACTACTAAACACTTATTGTCAAAAGAAAAACAAAGTCAATATTGTTTCTAATTTGCAATTTCTCAGTAGATTTTTTGATCATTATCTCATAAAAGTGGGTAGAAATTTCAAATATCTTGGCCTCCAAGGATTGTTTTTTTTTTGGTAGATACTTTCAGTTTTTCCTCTGATGATTTAATTCTTGAATAGAATTCTGCTATTCTTGACAAATGGAGACATTCTCGAATGTTCTGTCATTAAAACTAAGTAAGAATCCATTAAACAATATGTGTATAGAGCATAGCCTGAATATGTGTGTGTCATTCATGTATATGAATATAGCTGTAGATACAAATTACATTTAAAAAGTTTAAATCATTGATTTTAAACTTGCATTTTTATTTGTAACCCTTCAATCACAGTTTTTCTATTTCCATCTTTATTATCTTTCTTTTTCTTTATTCACTGCTTCCTTTCATTTTGTCAGTTTTTCTTTACTGTAATATAGAAAACCATTTTTAAAAAAGCAGGATAACTACATTTACAGCTTTCTTACTGCAGCCCGCAGGGTGCAATAAATGCACAAACTGGATATAATTGAGGCACATATTAACTTACCTTCTGCCGTATGGGAAGAACATAAGCAGGATGTTAATGTGCACTGTGTTGAAACCCTTAACTTGGGGGCTGAGAATCAGCTTGCAGCAGTAATTTGGTAAGCACCTGGGAAAATTGCAAGCTTCATTTCTTGCAACGTGGAATATGATTAAAAAGAGAATATATTATTATCATGGGTGCCATTAAAAAATGTGTAGACAGCATTCTATGATGTTGAAGAGGGAATTAGAAGTTGTACTCAGATTTTGAAGATGCTGCATGCTAATTAGTGTCTACTACAGTGCACTGCAGTATAATTCAATTATTTGCTTTGTCAAGCAGTATTTTGATTAACTTGAGCTTTAATTATGTGCATCTAGTGTTTTTCATATTGTGATATAACGGTGGAATAATATGCTGCCACTCCAACAGCACTGTAACCACCAGAAATGTATTCAGCACCATAGGAATCCTAGACAGAAAACATTTTCCAGATTTAGGTAATTTATTTTTAAATATTATAAAGAGAATTGTTTCTTTTTCTCTTAAAATCTACTCAGCACACGTGTGTAATGCTGGGTGCTTTTAATAATTTTGTCTAGCAAATTCTTTAAGAAGATATAATTGTGCTTATATTTAATTTGTAGAAACCAAGCCAAGGGATCAGGAAGCATAGCATATACAACCTCATTCAGCTAGCTCTTTATCCAACCAAAGGTAGATTCAAACTGAGGCAGACATTAGTCCAAAATTCTATGATACATTACTTCTATAAATGTTAAGTCTTATTTACTAAACTTATGATTTTCAAGGGAGAGACTGAATAGCTATTTTTAAAATTTACAATGCTTTTCTACAATCCAGGAAAATATAAATACTATATAGCAAACACACCATTTCAGACAAGCTAGGAGTCACATTTTAATAAGTGGAGGACGAATGACCTTTTATTCACTGATTACTGTTTCTAGTCATAAGTCTGAACCACATCCGACAGAACATTTGTTTGCTTCACTTCTAATCCAAATTGACTGCAAAGAAATGATGATTCTCTGTCTTATGGTTGGCTAATTAATTGTGCTATGGAAAGTGATACAACTACTTTGTAAATTTAACTAGAATCCCCAGAAAAATGCACAATGATTCATCTAGTAATTCTTTCAAAAAAAAAAAGAAAGAAAAAGAAAAACTTGTTCTGATCATCTATCAATTATTTCTCAAAATTGTGTTATTTGTGAGCATAAAATGTTGTATTTTTAAAATGCCAATGGCTTACTTGTGTAGACAGTCATATCAATGATTCACCAGGTACAAATGCTATTAATGATGCAAGATAAGACACAATTAAATACTAACAGACCACAGAGGAAGAACTTACTAACTACGGGAGGTGAGTTAAAACTGAAAAGGAGGACAGAGATATTCTATTCCTTAAGAATAGAAGAGTTCCAGGTAGTAAAGGAATAGTTATTGGGGGAGCAGAGCTTTTATTAGATGTGAAATTCCATTTATATTCTTGTGGTAAATACATAATCCGTGCCCACCTAGATACATTTATGCACATTTATGAGTCAGTCAATTATGGCTTCTCTGCCAGTCTCTATGAGATACGTTCCTCTTTATACATAAGAACAAAATGTGTGTGTGTATTTCAAAGAATGGATGGTTCTTCTAAAACTAATAATAAAAATTAATGAAATGTAACATATTCATTTTGATTTTTTATAGGCTTCTAGGTATATAATTATTGAAGACAACATGCAGCAAAAATTATTTTTCCATTAGTAAAATTCAAATTGGTAAAGTTTATATGCAAAAGCATAACATTTTTAAGAAACAAAAAAAGACAGATTGCAGTTGAACAATAAAAGAATCAATTTTTATTTGCTATTAGAAATGCTATATAGATTCCAGCTAAATAATCTTACTTAAAAGCAAGTACTGAAAGAAAATTTAGATACCCATGCGCTTAGTGAGCACTGGTAACTCTCTACCTATCTATGCCCATTTTCTGAAATGTACATTATTGCCAGATACATAAATTATATGACCATATAATAAACACTCAAGGTGATCTAAGTTAAAATGAAAATAGTATTTTTACATTTTATATATGTTTAAATAGAAAATCAGAGACAATTATTTAGACCTTTAGAAGATGTGATCAACAAATATATTAAGAAAGGAAAAAGTTATTACTGCAATGGATACCTTGTCATTAATGCCCTTCAAAACACTGCTCCTATTCCATTATTCCGTTGTTCTTGTCATTTTCTGAAGCAGATCTAGAAAAGTTTGGGGAGTTTTTTTTGAGGTTTTTTTTTTTTTTTTTTTTTTTTTTTTGCGGTTGCCTCCATATCTTGAATAGATTCAAACTTTATGTGGCAACTTATGTCAAATAAAAGCATAGCATGTCCTCATCTGGCATTGTGACTTTTGGTTGTCCCACAAAATTGAAATGACAACAATATATAAATGCTTTGGATGATTTCAGGAAATCCAGGCAACCGTAACAACGTAACTGAAGACACATGAAAGAGGACTTCCACAACTGCTCCAGAAAATGCAACAATGAAGGGCTAAGAGAGAAGCCAAGGAGCCAAGGAGAAGCAGTTCTGAGGGAGATGAATGGTAATGTGTTCATTACTGTAACAATTCTTTAAAAACTTTAAAGTCACTGTAGTTTTCAATCACATTTTATGCAGATATACATGAATGTGTCTAATATTGTGAATATATATCTTATCTTCAATTTTATTCAGACTAAGACAGCCATATCTTCATGTTTAATAATGATGTTATATTTATAATATTCTATCCAAAAAAAAGATGGAGAGTTGTACACTCCACCATATTTTTTCCCTAGTAAATTAGTTCAGTCTTTACAGATATGAGTATCTTTTCCAGTCCAAATGAGCTGAACGCATAGTCTAAGCATGTTGGTCCTATTTCTCATTAAATTTGCTGTCTGTCTATCTTATAAGGACCCAAGGATGGGAGAGGTAATTAAGTGATTTGGTTTAATCAAAGGCCTCTCTTTTTAACTCCTGCTTTCCAGCTCTAGTTTAACAGCTCTTGTGGGTTTATAAAATGTAAAAAAAAAAAAAAATGATCTCACATTTGCAATGGAAAGAAATTATATCATGAAACTAAAAGTTGTTCCCCATGACAGCTCTGTTTAAAGTGTAATTAAGACATATTTCTTTCTTTATGCAAAAATATTATGTCTATACATACACAGACTATTTCTCTTTTTACCGCCTAACATTTATATGTAATGCACATTACTGATAGTTTTTTACTGATGATTAATTATTGATGCATGATTATCACCCATGACCTTTGTCAGAGAATACTAAGGTGCTTACTCTGAGGCCACTTAGCAAGTGACACTGAAATATGCACAAGAAACACATTATACAGAACCTTCAAAATAGGTAATGAGTTTCTCTTGAGTAAATACTGATTTTTTAGCCCTTCGTCCATCACATTTACATTGGAAATTGATCTAATTAGTGATTTAACAATAATCTGTTATAATTTAAAATATTCGTGGTTAAATAATAAAAATGATTTTCAAACTTCGTTGCCTTCATACAGACACACACATGATTTTATAATGTAAAGTGATTAATAAAGGTAGCATGTTTGCCTTCATTTTTTTCAGCTGAACATAAGAACCATTATTCCATTCTAAATATATTTGTCATGTCGTAGTATCTTCTTTATTCTTTTATTTAAAGTGTGGTAAAATATTAATGAACATTTACAAATTTGAGTTTAATGGTCCGTATTCTCCTACTACAGATGAAAGATGGAAGAGCTGCTTTTTCTAATAGTGATCCTAGTGTGTTGAATTTCCTAGATATTGGTCTTCTGTGATTGACTTTCCAACAAATGGCCAAAGTCAAACACCCAGGCTGCATGATGGTCTCGAGTTTACTTTACTGCTACAGTTTCTCTAGGTGAGAAGCAAGGGCAGGTCATTCTTCAGAGACTGCAGAAGGGACCAAATCTGACTATATATTAATAAGAGATTCCAAATCTTTGGAATGGTGACAAAATAATTTCTATGTTTCTAGATACCTAATTTGTTGTAATTTATTAGGACATCCCAGCAAACTAACATAAATTTCTATATTAGTATGTGGAATACAGAGATGGTGGTACTTTAGGTTGAATAATATCTCCCCCAATCCATGTTCACCAGGTACTTCAGAAAATGGATTATTTTGAAGCAAAATCCTTGCAGATGTAATTACTTAAATTACAATAAAGTTACATTAAATTGCATAGGCTCAGCAGTCAGTGACTATTGTCTTTGAAATAATGAAGACACACACTGAAAAGCATGGGATTATTAATTTCAGAATATATAGTCGGGACAAGGATGTTCACTGATGCATATGCAGCTCAAAGAAAACCAAGGATTTTCAGCAACTTACCAATAGTTAGGAAAGAAATATGGAACAGATTTTCCATCCAAGGCTCTGGAAGGCATCAGTCCTGCTAATATTTAAATATCAGATTTCTATCCTCCAGAATTGTGAAAGAATAAAATACTGGGGTTTTTAATTAACATGTATTAATTTTACAAATTATAGGTTTCATCGTGACATTTCTATACATGCACAAATCGTGCACTGATAATACACACTGTCTCTCTCATCTTTTCTAGCCTTCTCTTGTATATAATAGTGTTATGGCTGCACAGGGCAGCCAGCAAACCATTCTGTCATATGTGTAACTGCATCTGCGAGACTGGAGAGTCGGACCCTCAATGACACCAGGGACAAATGAGTCCTGAGTTGCTGAATTACGTTTGGCATCAAGTTTATATCCAGTCCTGAGTGGACTGTGTCCTTCTCTGAGCACAAGGTTTTCCACTGGTAGATTTCTGAGCACTTTCCCAGACCGCAGCAAGTTTACTGGAAAACTTTGCTCAGAAGTTACATTCGCTTGACCTGCATTGGGTTGAGAAAGAATCCTAAGAATTGGAATAAAATTTTATTACTTTTAATATAATTTGCATATAATTTGCATATAATTTCATATTGTTTTCCACTCTTACTGTGATTGAAAAAAAATGTGACTCTTAACCTTAGTGTTTTGTTTTGTTTTGTTTTGTTTTGTTTTTGATACCTGGAGCTGAACTCATGGAATCATGCTTGCCAGGCAGGTGCTACGTTGCTGAACTATACCCCAGCCTTAGTTTTAAATAGAAACTAAGCCTGCTGCCACAAACAACATGAATGCTTTTCGCAGTTGATTTTATGACATCAAAACATGTGTGTAAAAACACATTTGTTAAAACTTAATCTTGGTGAGTGATGGCATATCACTAGATGGATGAGTGAAATAAAATAGTAGCATCAAATACTAAAGCTAGTATACCTTGTAATTATAAAGAATTCTCATTCCTACCTTTTAGCAGATATTTTTCTTATTTTAATATATCAATTATTTTTATGTAATGGCTTAGCCAATATTGTTGAGAACAAATATACATTACTTCCTGCATACCCAGCAAAAATACATTGCTGATTCTCTCATATTTGTCCTTTAGATAGTCTGATCTATTTTTAGTACTTTTATTAGTTCTGTCTTGCACATTTTTCCTAAGGACATACAAATAGTATGAAGCTATGGAATTTTATTTGAGGGACCCTATTTCAATTTCTAAAAATGTATCAGGACTTTAGCCATTCAAATTACCAGTGTCAATAAGACCTGCATTTGGTGACTGTGTTTGTAATTCAGATAAAATACTGTTGATGAATGAACATTTTGAAATTATTTCTGCTACCATAAAGATGAAATGACTACTTTTAATTGGATAATGTTTCATTTCCCATTTCATGATATCAAATTAAAACTATTCATCAAGCATATATATTCTATTATTCACAACAATATGCTAACGTGACTTTAAATCTCCTTTTGATTTGTGTCTTGATGATAATGTGTATATCTTATCTGAAGTTACATAGAAATGAGTATATCTCTTTGAATTGAATAGGAAACTCTTAATGGAATCTGACCTGTAGAGATTAATGAAAAATAGGACTATTATCAATAAATGCTTTAATTGATTCAGTAATTTTTTTTAGAAGAAGCTATTTGAAATGTTATTCCAAAATAATCAAGAAAGCAAAGAAAATATTTCCAGATAAAATTGCAGAGAAAATATACCATTTTCTTATCTTTTAATCCATTATCTGTCAAAACTACCCTTTGGTAGTTAGAAAAAAATTTTGTAAATTTTTTGAACGGAATTAAGATCTGTTGAAAACCTAGAGACTCCTCCGTCCATCATATAGAGTACCTGTGTTTTCACTATTCTAATTTGAAGGAAAAGGCTTGGAAGGGAGCGGTAAGGGCAGGGGGCAGTGACACCTATTTGGCCTCTATGCTGTATGAGTGATGTGTGCAGAGGATGTGAAGATTGGAATATTAGCATGTTGCTTAGGGCCACTGCCCTGGTCTGGGGTGCAGCTGGGGAGCACACTGTGAGATATTCTCTGCTGTACTGTTGAATGGGAAGATTGTTCCCGGTGGTTCGAATGTCATTTCTGCATGTATACATTTTGTCGCTCTTCCTGGCATTTACACTCACACATTTAGTATTTCCTGCATATTTGTGATCTATTCACATGGTCCTGTAAGCACAGCTCATTTGTTTTCTGGTCAATCAACATAAGATTCAGATTCACTTTTCTAGTGTGTTGCTTTTATTATGCCCACAGGAAAAAAAATACTTCATAAGAATAGGCACTGTGTATGCTTTCCCAGTCATGTGCAATACATTTATTGACATAAAGCAGCACAAACTTATTATCTCAGTTTCTGTGAGTCTGAATCTGTTAATGATTAAATCAAGGCATCAGTCAAGTGTGTCTTTATCTGGGACTTTGAGTAAACAGTGATCTGCAGGGCACGGTGGGACGCACCTGTAATCCAAGCACTCTGGGAGGCTAAGGTGCGAGTATCCCACGTTCAAGCCAAATTTAGGCAATTTATTGACATAGGGAGAACTTCACTCAAGACAAAACGAACTCCTGGGAGTGTTAGAAAGCCCCTAGTCCAATTCCCAATACTGAAGACAAACAAAGAAACAATCCGCTCTGCTTCTGAGCTCCCACATGGGGTTGCAGATGCATTTGCTGTCCTTGTGTTTTTTGCTGGCTCTCAGGTGGCATCTATGCTCGGCAGGTAGGCATGTGAGGTCCTCATCATTTGTCCCTTCATAAAGTGGCAGCAAATTCTTCAAAGTCATCTGGAAAATCTCAATCCTCAATCTGCTAGAATGGAGCCTTTTATAACGAAACAGTTTCATGGTGGTAAGCATCTCATTGCATGCACATGTGCCATTTACTCTCACCTAGATGAGTTTTTGTTTTTGTTTTGTTTTGCAGCACGAACCAGGTGAAAGGATCTCCTGGGTTATTTCAAAATTCTGCCTACCAAAGTCCTTCAGGCATAAGAGTCAATAGCTTGGTGGCTAGAATTATCTGTGGATGTTAGATTCATTAAGTATGTATTTATTCAGTACTTAGAGGCAGATATTTACAAAAAAAGGATGAAGTATGTAGATGACATTGATGAATATCCTAGCTTTTACAGTTTATCAGGGCATTTACAAGCACCACTTGTAATAGAGAGTTTTGGTAATGAATTTACTTTATATTTAGTGCTTATGACGGGCAGATTGGAGAAATGAAGCATTGATGTTTACACTAAAATGCTATGTAAAGGAAGGCATTGTCAGTCTACTTTATAACTTTGAGTTTCTTGGGGAGACCTGTTCTTGATCTTGGAAATGCAAATTTCCCAAATAAAATGTTAGGAAAAGTGACTAGCTAATGCAAATATACTTTTTAATGAGACACTTGTATTAGAGAATCAATCTCCATTAGCGTATTTTAGTAGCCTTGAGTCATTTCCTAATATTAACCTTATTTATTGACAAATCATTTTACCCATCATCTATGCTTCTGTAGTAAATTTAAAAATCAATGTATTTGAAAATGTGCTTGCAATAATCAAGTTGGAAATATTTTAATAAAGTTGTGTTTTTTTATTTTCCATTTAAATATTTTATTATGCTAGTATCATTAAGAAATATTGTTGGAGTGACTATTCCATGTTTTAGATATTATTGTGAAGATGGGAATTGGCATGAATAACATCTTGCAGTTTGGGGGAGAATTGTCTTTTTTCATTGTTTCATAAATTAAAAGATTCACATTGATTATCTTATTGAACAATACTCATGCATTACCCTCTGTGAAAATCAGTTTCTTTAACTTACCACTTTGAATGAATATTAAGAGTTAGTGTGTTATTTTCTCAAAACTTTTTATAGTTATTCATAGTAAGAGGCTGAAAAGTGGGTTAATGAATGAGAAGTTATTTGAAATTTTCTCCAAAGTTTATAAGCTCTATCGTCACAACTTTATTTTTTTTTTTATTTTGAAGGTAGTAGAAATACAACAGAACAAGACAGAACAAAGCCAATTGAGACAGTGCAGTGAATTTGGTACAGATTTCACAGCAGGTTACCAGGATAACAGTAATTAGTACCATAGTATATCTCATTATCTTCACAATATTTGTCTAGCCAATTAGGTATAGCAAAATCAAATCAAAGGCACATTATAAAATCAATCAAAAGAGAATATTGAATAGAGTAAAGCATTAATCATAATGCTACAAAACTAAAAACAACACTTGCTCTCAAAGAAAAGATAGAGAAGACCCCCCCCCATATTTGCTATGTTGCATACAGTCGTCCTCCCAAGAGATGCTCACACCTCTGTCCCCAGTTGCTAACGGGGGTTGGGAGGGGTTTGGGATGTTTGATTCCAAGCCCGCACACCGTTAGGCTCAAGAGACACTACTTGGTCTCCTCCTGGCTCACACCAGAGGAAGACACTTACCAAGAGGGTGGGCGAATTGCTTCTTTGTGCAGGCTCCTGGGTTCCACCGTGGCCATGGCCGGATATCAGGGGCCCATCTCTGGTTCTCCTCTTGGTTCACATCTGAGAAAGGTTCTTTATCGTTACAAGTTTAATTGATAAAATTTGCAAATATTGACAAATATAGTTTGATAGAAGCACATATTTATGCATTTCACTGTGAAAAAGCAGAAGTCATTTTACATATTATTCCTATTTTACATAGTAGTTTTTAAGCCCATTCATAATCTTAGTTTGGAAAACACAGCCAAATGCAGTCAAAGTATTGTATTAGTAATTTCTGCCTCCGTGGGACAAAATACCTGACAGTTGCCCTTGCTGGGTGGAGAGTTTTGTTTTGAGTTGCAAGTTTACAGGCTTCAGTTCATGATCAGCTGGCTCCAAGGCAGAAGTGGCAGGGTGGAGGATAGCTGCACAACCCATAGCAACCAGGAAGCAGAAAGAGAAGGCCGGGAAGGAGTGGTCAGAACAAGAACACGTCCTTCCAGGTTACTCCTCTTCCAACCAGGCCTAACTCCTAACAGAACTTTTACCACTAACTGGGAAGTAGATTAATCCACTAATGAGTATAGTAACCCATGATTCAGTCAAATTGCAGAAACCCCACCTCTGAACACAGGAGTCTTTGGGAAAATTTTATATCTAAACCTTAACAGTTTACCATGTCTATCAGCATGAAAAACTCTGAAGTCAAAATTGATCAGAGATCTAAATATCAAAACAGAAACACTAAATCTCCTGACAGAAAAAGTAGATAGAAATCTTGAAGACCTAGGTGTAGGCAGAGAGTTCATGAATAAAACCCAAACTGCATGGAAAATACATCACAGAATCAACAAATGAGCATCTTATTAAACAGCTTTTGTATAGAAAAAGAAATCACCAACAGAGTGAAAAGACAATCCTGAGAGTGGGAAAAATTTTTAGCCAACTATGTCTCAGTTCTTTATATGTTCTAGATATAAGCCCTTTGAGGGCTTATACCCCGAATGCAAAGATCCAATCCAAAATTGGTCATCGGAGATGTATATGCACTTCTCAGATGAAGAAATACAAAAAACAAATAAATATATGAAAAAATGCAACATCAATGGTCATTCAATAGATGCAAATTGAAACAACACTGAGATTTTATCTCACTCCAGAAAAAATGACTATCCTGGAGCTATCAACTAGTAACAAATGCTGGAACGGCTGTGGGGAAGACGGAACTCTTCTGTGAGTATAGAATGACATAACCACTGTGGAAATCAGTGTAGAGATTCCTCAAAAAACAGGACTAGAGGATTATTCAACCCAGTATTACCCTTCTGGGTATTTTTCCAGATGAATTAAAATCAACACACCACAGCAATATATGTGCACCCATACTTATAGCAGAACAATTTGTAACAACTAAATTTTGAAAACAATCCAAATGCCCATCAACCAAGGAATGGATAAAAAGATACAGTATTTTTATACAATGAAGTATTACTTAGCCATACAGAAAGATAAACTTGAGACTATCACTGTTTACTGTTTTTCATTTTTCTTTCTTTTTTTTTTAGTACCGGGAATTGATCTCACGACCTTGTGCTTGGCACTTACACCACGGAGAAATTAGGAATAGGGAAAGGAGAAAATAAGGAAGGAAAAAGGAAAAAATATGTATATGTAGATACTTAAGGTAGTTAAGATAGTTAAATTACTAATTTTTATTAGATCATGGAAAAGAAAGTTTTGTGCTCATATTGTTTGATCCATTTTTCATGCCCACAGTTTGAAATCTGAGCAACCACTTTGAAAATAATAATACACAACATATTAACCATTGTTACTCTTTTATTATCTTGTTTAGAAATTTTGTATCATCATTTTTATTATTTTTTTTCTTTAAAATAAAATAGTCTATGACCATCTAGAGCAAGAATTATTTGGTGATTATTTTGCTTGTGTCATTACTAAAATATGCAGGAAACATAGAAAGCTTTGTGATGCATAAAGAATAATAAAACCAGACCAAGCCTGTGCTAGTTTTATGTGAAATACACACAAAATTTTGAAGCTTGTTTTTCAAATTTATACAATATTAAATATTTAAGTCTTGTACTCAGTAGATATTAGTAGTTATAAGCATATTATGAGTGAAGAACAATTCAAAAGGTAATTAATAAAGACAGAAATGTTGTATTATTGATGTCAGAGGCAATACTTTTCAGTTTACCTAAAATTTTAGAAAGACAATATTAAATAATATATATAGAATTTAATGTTTATTTTCTATGAATATAATTTTTTT
>PVJX010026169.1:0-26158 GCA_004027295.1 Dolichotis patagonum | reverse complement strand
TCAAAGAACCAACTCTTTGATTCATTGATCCTTTGTACTGCTTTCTTAGTCTCTATTGCATTAATTTCTGCTCTAATCTTTATAATTTCCTCCCTTCTTTTGGCTTTGGGCTTGGCTTGCTCTTCTTTTTCTAGATGTTTGAGTTGTAGCATCAGGCTGTTTATTTGTGTTCATTCTGTCTTCCTGATGTGGGAACTCAGTGCAATAATTTTTCCTCTAAGGATTGCTTTCATTGCATCCCACAAATTCCGGTAAGTTGTGTTTGTATTTTCATTTTCTTGTAGATATTGTTTAATTTCTTCTTTAATTCCCTCTGTGACCCACTGATCACTGAAGAGTGTATTACTCAGTTTCCATGTGTTTGTGAGGTTTGGGCAGTTGCTTTTATCATTAATTTCTAATTTCATGGCACTATGATCTGATAACATGCATGGGATAATTTCAATTCTTTGGCATTTACTTAAATATGTTCTGTGGGCTAGTATATGGTCTATTTTGGAGAATATCCCATGTACTGCTGAGAAGGAGCTGTATTCTGATGTTGTATGGAAAACTCTATATACATCTATCAAGTCCATTTGTTCACAGGTATGATTCAGTTCTATTATTTCTTTACTGATTTTCTGTCTAGTTGATCTATCCCTCTGTGTCAATGGCATGTTAAAATCTCCTGTTATAATTGTGTTATTGCTTATTTGGTTTTTCATTTCTGTTAATATTTGCTTTTTATAGCTGGGTGCTCTGGAATTTGGTGCATATATATTTAAGATTGTTATCTCTTCTTCTTGAAGTTTTCCCCTAACTAGTATGTAGTTACCTTCTTTATCTCTTTGGATCATTCTTGGTTTGAAGTTCACATTGTCTGCAAACAAGATTGCTACTCCTCCTTTTTTTTTGGTTTCCTGTTGCGTGAAGTACTGTTTTCATCCTTTGACTTTCAGTCTATGGGTTTCCTTTTGGGTAATATGGGTTTCTTGTAGACAGCATATGGTTGGATGTTGTTTCTTGATCCATTCTGCAAGTCTGTTTCTTTTGATTGGTGAGTTGAGGCCATTTACATTAATGGTTGTAACTGTTACATATTGGTTTATTGTTGACATGTTATCTTTCTGCTGTTGTATCTTTAGCTTTCCATTCTATTTAATTGTCTGCCTTGCTTGGTGGTTTTATCCCATGTGTATCTAGAATATCTTTCAGTATTCCTTGTAGGGCTGGTTTGGTGTTCATGAAGCTTTTCAGCTGTTCTTTGTCATGGAAGTATCTTATTTCTCCATCCATTTTGAAGGACAGTTTTGCAGGGTGTGTCAGTCTGGGTTGGAAGTGGTTTTCCTTTAGGATCTGAAATACTTCACTCCATGCTCTTCTTGACTTCATTATTTGTGATGAGAAGTCTGCTGTGATTCTGATAGGTTTTCCTTTATAGGTGATTTGTCTTTTCTCTCTAACAGCTTTTAGTATTCTGTTCTTATGGTGGGTTTCTGGGATGGTGATTATTATGTGTCTGGGTGTAGTTTTATTTTGGTTATGGCTATTTGGCTTCACTAATCCAAATGTCAGTTTCCATTCTCAGGTTTGGGAAGTTTTCAGCTATTACTTCTGTAGATATCCTCTTGATATAATTTTGGCTGTCCCCTTCTTTTTCATTTATCCCTGTTAATCTTATGTTATTTTTCTTTGCATCATCTTGCAGCTGTTGAATTGTTATTTCCTGATTCTTTGTTATTTTTAAAAGATCTTTCCTTTCCTGTTCACTAGCTGTGATCTTACCTTCAAGATCTGAAATTCTATCATCACTTTTATTGAGGAGGTTTTTACAGCTTTCAATAGAATTTCTGATTTCTTGTATATCTCTTTGAATCTGCCTTATGCATTCTGTTTGTTTCTTATAGTGTTCATTCAGGGATTCTATCTGTTTGGTTTGTTCCTCTAATTTTTTAGGTGTGTCTTCACTAGATGTGTTCACTATTTCTTTCACTACTTTTATCATTTCTTCTTTTGCCTGGGCAATTATTTCTAATTTGAATTTCTCCATAGTTTCCCCTACTTTCTTCTTTATTTCAGTTGATATCATTAAAGTCATTTCAGGTGTATGGCTTCTATTTTCTTCTATGTACTTGGCTCCCAGGCTTTCTTGGGTTGGGCTGGTGATTTGAGCCTGCCTTTTGGTCTTTTCTTTTGTCATTTTTCTTTATTTCCTGGGTTTGAGTGGTGTTCCAAAGCTCCTTCTGCATGTGTTGCAAATCTCCTCCTGCAGTCTCAGCTACTGGAGCAGTCTCAGCTCCTCTGCAGGTACTTGGCCCCCTAAATTGAGAGGCAGAAGCAGGGTGTGGAGAACTGGGGCCAGAAAAACCCCCAGGGCACAATCTCCTGTCCTAGGAGTGTGGATATGAACTCAGCAGCTGGCAGTGCTGGTCGCAAGCCATTCCCAGGCCAGCCCAATTGAGCCCAGAGTCCTTGAGCAAGGTTCCTGCCTCCTGGACTGAAACAAGGCCACTGAGCATGGTTGACTGAGGCCCTGCAATCTACTGTACCCAGTCCAGTATCCCGGTAACTCCCAGGAACTCAAAAGCCGGAATGTAGGTCTCCAACTCTCCCCAGGTCACCGGAACTCACCCCAGGCAACCTCCACCTCTCTGTAGACTCCCGGTTCTCTTAATTGAGATGCAGAACCTTGGCATGGATTACTGGGCCCTGCAGAGCCCCCAGGGCACAATCCCCTGTCCTAAGTGTGTGGGTATGAACTCAGGAGCTGGCAGTGCTGGTCCTAAGCTGTCCCCGGGCCAGCCCAGTTCATCCCAGAGTCCTCAAGCAAGGTCCTGCCTCCTGGACTGAAACGAGGCTGCTGAGCATGGTTGACTGAGGCCCTGCAATCTGCTGTACCCAGTCCAGCATCCTGGTAGCTCCCCAGGAACTCAAAAGCCAGAATGTAGGTCTCCAACTTTCTCCAGGTCACCAGAACTCACCTCAGGCAATCTCCACCTCTCTGGAGATTCTTGGCTTTCTTAATTGAGATGCAGAAGCTGGGCATGGAGAACTGGGGCCAGCAGAGCCCCCCGGAATACAATCCCCTGTCCTAGACATGTGGATATGAACTCTGCAGTGGGCAGTGCTGGTTGCAAGCCGTCTGGTTCATGCTTTCATAAGAAGTGCTGTTTTTAGCCATGTATGACAGGGGTCACAAGTCCTGGGCCATGGATTCAGGGTGCATAGCCTGTTAGGAGCCAGACCACACAGCAGGAAGTGAGCAGCAGGAGGTCCCTGTGACCCACAGTACCACTTGAGCTGGGTCTGCTGTCAGGTCACCGGCAGCGTTAGATTCTCAGGAGACCCCTACCTCTGCTATAAGCTGTGAGGGACCCTTTGAGTCAACCCCAAACCACCTCCTTACCTCACCTTGATTCTAGAAAATCCTGTTGCTGTGCCAAAAACAATTAGGAAACACTGATTTATAACTCAGGTGGCTACATTGTTGTTAGGTAAACTTATTTCCACAACTACTTATTCAGTTACTTCTGACAGACACTTCACCTTTGCATTTCTTGGCCAACAAATACTAATCAGTTAATTTAATAGTATAGTACTTAATGCCAAGCACATATTTCATGTTGTGGGGATATCAGCTTGCGGGACCTCATTAAATTTAGAATTTAAGAATATTGGCAGCAAGAATATAAGATCTTATAAGTTTATTTCTATAATTTTTTTCATAGTCCTGTTCATTTTTGAAGTTGGATTTTCATACTGTTCTGTAGTGTGATTTTGACTCCTTATAAAAACATGTAACAACTAAAGAGGTGAGTCCCCCAAATGATTGATTCAGGCTGTCTTGTTTGCACACGCTATCTGACATGTATACAGCATTCACTGGGTGTCAGAGCCCTGGGTTTGAAGACTGGCGAGTCCATCACGAGTGACTTTCTCTGAAGCTCAACTTCCTTTTCCTCTTTTGGTTGCCCCAGAAGCTTCGTTTCCCTTCCAGAGTTAGAGTCCTGTAGAATGCTATAAACCTCACAGCTTTGATATACTGTATCTTTGCTCTTTTACTCTTTTAAAGCAAAATGTGCTTAGGACCTATTCCTTACTGTCTTGTATAATACTGCAAAACACATAATATAAACACAACAAAAATGTTCAGGACTTAATATTTTGCAGAACTATTAAAGACTACTTCAGTCCCTAGAAATATTTTGTAAACCTATCTTCAACTATACTTTGGTTCAGCTGCTAACAATGTACAAAGGTCAATAGAATATTTTGAGTGTTTTAGAATACTTGGCCACTCTTGATTAGGTTTCTGAAAAGAATATTAAATATATTTATTTCAATTAGGGAATAACATCTTTTCATTTCATATTTTAGTGTAAATGTTACCCAAAACTCATATACTTGGCCTGTCTTTTACTAACATTCTTTTAAGAGATGATCCTATGCAAGAGAATTTGGTTTCTTCTCAGACAAAACAGAACTTCACATTAAGGGATTCAGAGATGATAATAGATTCTTTCATAAATTTAACTAATTAATAAAAAATCTAACATTACAAACTTGGGAGCACATGGAATACTGACACCAATAGCAGAAATGACCAACTGTAGGCAATTCATAAGTTTTCAGATCAAAGCAGAACATTCCAGTATTCGCTAGACTGACCTTCCACTGTTAGATTAAGCTTTCCAGGTTAGAAATTAGGGCACATTATTGCTTTTCTATAAATCTCCAGTGAATATTTACTTGAAGAAAAAAGAAAAACTTATTTCATACTTGGTCTTATCTTGGTTTTCTTAAACTCCACTGGCAGAATTCAACTCATGTTTTATTTTCACATACTTTACAGAGAGTACTATCCCTCTGCTTTGCAAAAGATTTCCTAAAGCTCTGAGAAAATGACTGCATGTAGGATGGCATTTGGATATTGCAGGAGGCAGGGTTTCAGTGATAAGAAATGCACTTAATGAGTTCAGGGAAAATATGGTAAATATCGTAATGACATAATGAGTTTATCAAAGTAAAGTACACCTGAGTCATATGTGGTCCAGAACTAGAGCAGAAGCCTTTTCATGGACTGGAGATGCTACAAACCCATTTGGCTTAGCCTTCTCTATTTGTCTCTTCAACTCTCCTTTTTTTCCCTTTTCCACCTCCATCCATCATCATTTTTCCTCTTTATTCCATCTTTCCCTGATAGTCCAGCTACTCAAGTTAAATATAGGCTTCTTGCAGACGTGTTTGTTTTCTAAGTTTGGCGAAGTTGTATCACTGATTTATTTCAAGCCACTGGAAGTATAATCTCCAATTCTATCACTATGGTAGAACGGTGCATTTTTTGCCAGGTCCCAGATACTTCATCTTTGTGAGTTTAGCTTCAATCTCAGGCCCCAATTTCCATCAATTCTTTTTCATGAAAGGTGAAGTCTCAAGGCCCATCTCTGCACCATCTTATCTAGAACCAGGGAAGTATCTCTACTCCCTGCTTCATATTATTAAAACAAGGATTTAGTATCAGAAACTGGAAATTCTTAACCTTCAAGCTCAGTTACTTGTCTTCTTTTTATAGATCACTAAAATTTGAATTATTTTCATTAGCAAAGTAATAAAAAAAACACTGCAGGTCAAATAGGCCTTGTTCTTTCAGCCACAGTACTGTAGTTATCTATGACCTAACAAACTAATTACTATAGAAAGCAAATATCTTTTTAATGGGTATATGGTCAAACTTCAATCATCCATCTGGCTCTAAACTGAGGGCTCAGTTTAGAGTCTGATAAGTATGAATCTTTTTCATAATAGTCACCACTACAAGACCTACTTCTCTTCAAGGATTGTGGAATTGGATAAAAAAAAAAACTCAGAAGAAAAACAAAACAAACAAAAAACAGAGATCTTGACAGTGTAAATAAAGACAAGATAATATGGAGGAGTCTCAGAAATCCAGGAGGAAAGAATCAGCCATGCTGGGACTTGGAGGACCAACCAAGAAATCAACCAACCAGCCTTTCTGGTAAGCTGTGCAAGCCACACGGGTTCCAGGGAGGGAAAATTCAGACAGCGGGCTGAGAATCAAACCACCACCCCATCCCACCGCTCCACTCCACCCCCACGCCCTGGGAACAACTAGATGGTTCAGAGAACACATTGAGTTGATGCATAAAACAACTAAAGGTACATGAAACAACTAAATGCTTGTATTTTTTGGTTGATTATGCAGGTGGGGGCCAGCAGTCTGAGCATCTCTTGAGAGGATGACAATGTAACAGATACGGGGTATTTCCTTCTATCTTGTCTCTGAAGTCAAATATTGTTTTCACTGTTTTGCTTTTTTTCTGATTGTTTTGCTTTATTCAATATTGTATTTTGATTGGTTTTATTATATTTTGTTTTTGGTTTGATTTTGCTATACCTGGTGAAATGGGCAACTATTGTGTAAATAACAAGATATACTATGCTAGCTATTGTTTGAAGTTCTGTACCCATTTTAATTGGCTTTTTTCTGTATTGTTTTGTGGAATTTTACAATCTTTAAAAGAACCAGAAGAAATACAGGAGGGAATTGTCACGTAAATGAACTTCATGAGGGAATAAAGTCTGTAGACATCTACCCTCCTTGAGTACACATGACCTCTTTCATTACTAAGTATCTCTTTGTATCTCAACTATTTTGCTTTCTCTGAACCTATGCACTCATTGAACTATGTACTGGTAATGGCAAGGCAAAGAAGGGTAAGATAAAGTCCTGCCCTATGAGGTCAGAAATTAGAAGAGGGACTCAGGAATGTAAACACACCTGGAGGATACAACACTAACGGTTGCAGGCCTATAGAAGACAGTGTTGTGTAGAACTGAGGAAGATGCAGAAGAGAGGGAAGGCTGATATGGAGAAAAGTTCATCTCCATGTGCAGGAATGAAAGTTTTAATAGGCTTCAAGGGAACAATGTTTATTGCAAGTTTTGGAGATCAACAGTATTATAGAAGGGAAAATAGACAAATAGGCAAAATACAGAGAAGAAATGTTCCTGTGTGACATCCTTGGAAAAACTGAAAGAACTCCATGATCCATGATCTTTGCATTTAGAAGGATCATTCTAGGAGCAGTATGAGAAATAGGTTAGGAAGACCATGGTGTGCGATTAAAGGAGCAGTAATTCAGTGAGATTCTCAGCGCCCTGAAACTGGACAGGTGCTGAAGGCAGAGTGGGAAATAAATCCATGTTACTGCCATTGCTAACTATGAAACCTCAAAATTCTAGGTAAGCTTACCAAGTTGATTGGCTAGGTCACAATCATTTTTCTGATAGTTCTTCACATCTAAAAAGGATGTGTGCTCTTCTTTGCCTTTTTTAAAAATCAGACTGTGAGCATTGTTTCTATCTTCTGCATCACTTCATAACCTCAGTAGTCAGGCAAATATGTGCCTGTAGCTCATTCTGAGTTTGTCTGAAGTTTCTCCATCTCTCTGAGTATTTTGATTTCTGCATGTCTGTTACTTTGATCCCTCTGTGAGTGATTTGGTCCTGAATTCTAGCTCCCAGTTTTCTAATCTTCAGTAGCTTTATGCCCATAGACTAGAAAAACAATGATCGAGTACCTATGAATTCAGAACTTAGGTTCACTTCTCTTGACATGTAGTTATATTTTCGTGAGTAAACTAGACAAGGCTTCACTTTTCACATTATAAAATAAGTGCCATGCATTAGATCATTCACAATACTTTATGGATATAAAAATACTGCTATGGATTGTCCCTCCAAAGTCTCATGGGTATATGTGGCTTTTTTAAAGGTGGTAGAATCTAGAGTGTGTGATGCTAGTATTAAAGGTGTGTGATTAGCACACCAATCCACTGATTGATTTGGCATACTTCTGGCTAGCATGAAGGGTGTGAGCGCTACACCCACCCTAGGGCAGGTGCTTGCATATAATATAAGAGACAGGAGTCTCGCCTCCTCTCTTATCACTTTGGTTGTTTTCCTTTACCGTGAGTGTTGCCCCTCTGCCATGTGCCACCCTGCCTTAGAGTCAGCAGATTATAGACTGAAACCTCTACAAACTGTGAGCTAAATAAACCAGTTTCTCCCTTAACTTGTTAGCAACCAGAGAAAAGTAACTAGAACAAATACTAAGATTCTAAGTCAAGATCTGTATGAGCCTGAAAAAAGATCTGAAAATGTTGCAGGATGTGGTGGTGCACACTTGTAATCCCAGCACTTGGAGGCTGAGACAGGAGGACCACCACAAGTTCAAGGCTAGCCTGAACTACAAAGTGATTTTAAGGCCAGCCTGAGCTATATAGTGAGACTTTATCTTGAAAAACAAAAAGCAAACAAAACAAAACAGATCTGAATACTTTTATTGGGAAATTGTGTGGGTAACACATGAATTCCAAGTCTGATCCTACCACACTTTGTCTTTACTTCTTTAACCTTTAGTTTCTTCTTTTTTTAAGTGAAGCTCACAGTTGTGTTGCTCTTTTTGTGAAGTAGACCACAAAGCAACTCCCATCAGAGTATGATACATAACAGTCAGATAACCAATGGACACTATCACTAATATTATTTAGAATTAAATTCAGTACACAATATTTGAGCAAATTTGATGGGATTTTCATGAGTCTATAGTGTATTCCCATAGGCCTGTCACTCAAATGTTAATCTCTTCTATGAAAAATAGTTATAATCTTTCAACAATTATCTTTACTGTCCCTATGGCCGTATGATCAGGTCTTATTTGTCTACATATATCTACAGTCATGCTTAATATGCAATGCAGCATGCACATGAGCATTAAAAAATCGGGAAAGGTGATAAAAAATAGTCTTAATTTTCCTATGCCTATTGGTTCTTAATTTATAGGAGTTTGGATCTAGGTTTTCCAAATAATCATGTATGTTTTAATCTCTAAAGAGGTAATAGTAATTTCTATAACTTTAAAAAGTAAAGTATTTGTTCAGTATATTTTTTATTTAACTACCTGATTTAGAATGAGACCAGAGAAAGTAAAGTAACCTCACCTATGCTTTAATTTGTTTTGAAGAGGAACACAGGACTTACCGAATGATGCAACTTGATGTACTACATATACAAATATCGTTGAGCAAAAATGAAAGATCACATCACATTACCTTGTCATGTAACTTCAAGGTGGAAAGACAGGTAGCCAGGAAATAAGTTCCAAATTAAATGGCTCTGTCCATTACACCTAATTCCCTTGGCAAGTTTTTGATAGCAAGGTTGCCATTCTCTGAAACAAGACACAGAGGTTCATAGTGATAGGTAAAGTCATATGAAAAGTAATATGTTGCTAATCTATTAATGAAGTGTGGGAATATTGCACATTTTAAGAAAATTAGACCAGATTTAAATTTGTTCTTATGATGGTATTTCTATTGCTAATATGTATGCTTTTCTTGAGTGGAAAATAAATGGGTAGAGTTCCCAAAACAGAGAGAAGTATTCTTTATTGAAAACCTACATGGTGACTTAAGTTTATGTGACTACATATATTTGTGAAAAGTTTGAAAGAATAGTGAAGCTTTGAAAAGATACTGGAATAATACTTAATGTATGTTTTCTTTATGTTTATGCTAATTTTCAAAACCCCGCAAGAGGTCATTAAGATTTGCCACTTATCCATGTGTTCTTTCACTTTTCTCAGCTCCCATGCAGTAAATAGGTCACGTGACCATTGCATCACTTTCTATCCTGTCCTAGGAAGCAAAAAACAGATGTGCTCTTCACTGTGTACCCTCCCACCCCATTTGTGCAGCTGGAAAACCCACATATTTCACTCCATACTTGTCTAAAAAATTCACTGGGTTTTCATGTAACTGTGATATGAGAAGGATATAAACCTTTTTTGCATCAAGCCACTGAGATTTTAGAATTTATTTGTTACATGGAATAATCTTGTCTGTCATAACTAGCACATCTGTGTAATTTTTAATGTTTTTAATTTAAAATGTCTAAGCTCACCAGGAATGTTAGAATTATTTTTACATTACATATGAGGAAGCCGAGACTTGGTGAAATTGAACAACTTGCTTGGATAGGGTGTGACCTTGCTGGGATTTAAATCCAACTTTTATTTGAGCCAATCCATTTGTATGTAAATTACTTTTTATAATACATATTATGTTATTTACATGTAAATTGACTTAGCATTTTTGCCTCACATCTCCCTAGTATATTAACAAAACTGATTCCCTTTATCTCTTTTTATATATCATTTTTGAAATATTCCTGCTATAACCATCCTTGCTACATAGAAAATCCTCTTCCTTCTTTAAAGAAAAATCTGACCTTCCTTGCTACATAGGAAAACCTCTTCCTCCTTTAAAGAAAAATCTGTCCCCTCCATTGCAAAGTTAATAGTTAATAAGATACTAAAATTTGTTTCTAATATAAAGCAGAAATCTCTCTCCCCATTCCAATTAAAGTTGGTTGATACTTGAAAAGAAATAAGTAGCAGAAGTCTCTATATGTTGGCTACTTGCTGGTTTTGTGGGAAGTCAGTTTTTCTTAGACAGATAAACCACAGTAAATCTTCATTTAGAAAAGGTAAGATAGGCCTAACAGTGGCAGCGTGTTAATCTAGATTAGTTTTTAATAAGAAAGTTAGAAAGAAAGAGAATAATGTTTCCTCATATTTTTCTCTTATTATCAGTGCTGTATATGTTCCAGAGTTTGGGATGGGGCTCCTTGTGCAATTTTAAAGCAAATTTCTCAGTTGAATTTCTTCAACTCTATCACCAGAGCTTAGATGAGTCTTAATTGTATAGATTTTGTTAACAAACAAAAATTTAAGGAAATTTTGTCTGCTAGTTTCTCTTACTACATTTTAATAGCATCTCTTGTTGCATGAGAAACAAAATTTAATTTAAGCAAGGATATGCCTTTAAAACTGATTAAAAACTTAGTTTATTATCTCAAGATATAAAATATTAATAGCTTGGAATGCCAATCCATCTCTGTTTATGCTAAAGGAAGTTTATTAAACCTGAGACATTGTTCTCTGAGTAGCTTATATATGTTCAAATATTTTGTAGATTTAAAAATTCATGTGAAAAGAAATTAGAAAAATGAAAGAAAAAATACATAAAACATGCAATAGTTATTATCTTATTAATAATCATGATCTTTTGTATCTATATCATTAATTATCCAGCAATAGCTACTGCACTTCTGGAGACATTTTAAAAATTCATTGCATGAACACATTTATATCTTGTCAATTGAATTACAAAATATAGAAATTACAGGTTCCCCTGTGTCCATGGGTGCTTTGATTGGAGTTCTACAGAAAACAGTTTTATTTATTTACATATGTGCTGCATGTACATAAAGATATAAGCTTCATTTTCTGTCTAAAATATACACTGAAATGCACAACCATTATGTCATTGTATTATTTTTATTAACATTTATTCCATGTCAAAATAATTACTGTAGAAATACTGTATGTAGAAAAACGCATTTTAAAAAGGTCCAGACAATGTTGTCAAGCAGATAAATCAGCCCGTAATGAATTCATGAGGTAAGTATTTATCTCAGGCAGGATCATCTTTTTGTCAAGGTTGTTAAAGTTTATTCTAATACATTTCTGCTTGTGTTGTTGTTACATAAATATAAAAGAACACAGCCATTTTAACAGGAAAATCAACAGATTGAATCATGCAAATAACTACAGTGACCACCAGGTGGCAAAGTATGCAAATCTACATCATTTAGATGGCTCTTCCTTAAAAAAAAGTTTTCTTTCAGCATGGGGGATGGGAATGGGAGCTCTTTAAGATTATCTGCTGGCTAAAGAATAGCAAAATTATACTAATTTCTCAAATTTTGGTAATTGCTCCAAATTCTTGGTTCTTGAGATGAGTGTATGTATCATGTTACTATTATAACTTATTGTAAGTTTTTCTGTTTAGCATAAAATTGAATTTCTTAAATCCCAAATGTATATTTTAAAAGCAAATTATTCCATCCCTCCTACAGCCTTGAAAATCCATCTGATATGTACACATGAGTTGGTCGGGATGTGGGTGTTATTACTACACAAATTCAGAATCATCGCGTGATTATATGATTAGTGCTACTTATCACAAAATTACTCTTATTTATATTTCAAATATTTTAGTTTAGAGAAGCTAGATTGTAAGACTTCATCTTAATATTGTTGTTTCCAAAACTCTATAGTCTTGATTCTCTTCTCACTATCATATACTTAGAGTGATCAACCAGCAGCCTGAAATACAATGATTATGGACTCTATATCTGAAGCCCTGGCACTCTGAGTCCTAAGACCAGAAAATATCAAATATCTATTTGGATGTACCATTCATAATTTATATGCAATATATTTAAAACTAAGCTCATTCTCTCTCTGTCTCTCTGTCTCTCTGTCTCTCTGTCTCCTTGTCTCTCTCTCTCTCTCCCTCTCCCCCTTCGCTTCTCTTTTCTTCTCTCCTCTCTCTTCTCTTCATCTTTTCTTCTCTTCTTTTCCTCTGTCTCTCAAGATACCTACCATTTTATTTTATCAATTTGTCATTTAGCAATGCAAGACACTGTAACATCAAAATCTGAACCCCAGAACCATATAACATCTACTCTTCAGTTCCTCTGTATCGTCCCTGATCTGAAACTTGCCCACTTTGGTCTTGACCTCTGTACTTGTCTGTGCCCTCTCCTAACATGTTTACTCCTACTCTGATCCTTTGCCCATGCTATTGCTTGTTATCTGGCCCATATTCATGCATTTAAAAACTGGCATAAGCTTTTTAGGAGTTTTTGACATGATGCATTGAATATTCTAGGAAATGCACATTCCTGTTTGTCAGTTTCACTTCAACAAAGGAAATCATGAAGTTGGTCTCGTTTGTATAAGTACTGTATATGATAGAAGCAGCAGAAAAACTCAGCTATAAGAATGACGAGCATCTATGTAAACAGCATTTTCAAATAACTATGGTTTAGAAAACTATTTGTTATATTGTATGAAGTAAAAAAAAAACTAGAACTATAAAATGTAACATCCCTCATCTCCTTTAAGAAAAGGAAGCGCAGTTCAACCTTTACATCCAGACCTAACCCAATATCATACTCGCACTTGGCATGTTATATTATCATTATTTTCATTTCTATTTATTCTGTTTTTCAAACTTCCTAAACATATAGTCTATGGACCATTTTATCAGGATCATGTTATTTTTCAAACTTCAGATTGAAAGGATAAAATTAAGGCCAGAAATTTTGCTACACTTTTTATTGGTTTTGTTAGGTGATCTTAGCAATGTAGTTTGCACTCACGGCTTTAGCACGGCTTTTCTACAGATGGCTAAGGCTAGTCATTAGTGACCTGTGGCTGGGCATTGGCTAGTATGTTATATTTACCCCTGCCCTACCCCAACCCGTCTCCGCCATATCCTGCCCTCCTCACCCCCATTTACTGCAATGGTTCCCACCTGTTTTCTCCATTGTAACTGCCCCACATGCCTAAATCGATGAGACCAAATGAATGTATAGGGCTAATCAAATGAGGAAGTTACACCAAAAAAAAGCAGGATAGAAACGAAAGTACAAGGTACTCTTGTGTCTCCGTAAGTAGTGAAGTGAGATAAAGGTATTGCTCAAGACCAGTGGGTTGCTTCACATCAACCTTTCAGAACAGCCTGGGAATCAGCCATGCTAGGCAATCTGGCATAATGTACCCTCCCAATATCCATGAGGGCTGTGTTCAGAGAAACTTTCCTGAAGGTCCCCAAAAAACAAAGCAAACTTTTGAGGAAACATCTGTCAGAAATTTCAATATGCCAGACCACTCGGTTCATGTTTCTACTGCCCCTTTACCCCTACAGTTTATTTCTTCTCTTCGTTCCTCAGTTTCTTATACCTACAGTGGAGATGATAAAGATATAGTGATCTTGAATGCACAAGAATTAATATATAAAGTACTGAGAATGGCTGGCACATAGTCATTGTTAAATAAACATATGCTAATGATATTGTTGGGTGGAAGTCAAGGTTGGAATTTCTATGGTTTTGCTTGTGGCTATAAAGAGATTTCCCACTATATCCCAAGAATCCCCAGGAAATCCTCAATAAACCATTGCATTTCCTACCTTTCAAAGAACATTTATTTAGCTTTTATAACATAAAGTATTTAGATTTATAACAAGTAGTGAGAAAGACTTGAATATACTTGACCTACCAATATCTGAAGAACATAAAGCAACATTAGTGGACTAATTCATAGAAAGTAATATATAAAGTGATTTATTTTCCTTTTCTGTGTTTTATTAAACAATATTTTGATGAAGCAGATTGAGACATCCATGTAATTGATTTTCTTAATTTTCTAAATATTTTTCTTTGTATGATATGGCAATTTGGATCAACCAGGATAAAAACATCTTGATCACATTTAGGTAGGAATTTTTTACCTATCAAATGTTATTATAAAATTTTATCGTAAGAATTACAATGTTTATACCATAGAAAATTCTTTCCTCTATAAATACATTTCATGGTTGTTCCACTATGTTATTATACATTAAACTATAATTTGGGATAAACAACCTCCTAAAAAGTTAACTGACTGTCATGTTTAATGAGATGCCAATGTGTATGTATAATCTGTGGGTAAAAACAATAAAGCGATAAAAGCTGCTTGTTACAGTAATCTCACTAGGGCTTCACCACTCAGGCTCCTGATAGCCTATCTAATATCCCTCTTTGCCATTCTTTCTCCTGCACAGGAAGCAGGGAAACCTGGCCTGCTCCTTCTCATATTTGGCTTTACATTTTAAGGCTAATAGGACAGCTGCTCGCTTGACAAATTCACCAAGGTTTCTCCTATTGAGCAGGCTCAACAGTTATTCAAATAAAGACACTAATTCTTTTCTTACTGTCTTCTAACAAGATTTTTAACCCACCCAGTGAGCCCCAACATCCTAGTTAGAGAAGACATAGTCCCCAGTAGATTACAGCTTACAGCATTTTTCAGCCATAAGTAGCCATATGAAGACAGAGACTGCCACACCCTTAGCAGCCTATAAAAATTATGAGGATTTAAGTTGCTAGAGGAAAATGAGACAGAAGACCAGGTGCTGTCTAGCCAGCTGGGTGAGTGAGCATCATTTGTCAATCATGGAGACCCAGGACATGTGGAAAAAACAGCTTCAAACTTTACCACTCAGACCCACCAGAAAGGTCTCTCTTCAGGTCTCCTGGCACAGGATCAAGCAGCTTTGGGGACGGATGGCCTAGAACTGATGTCAGCTTGGGAGCAGGGATTCAAAAGACCTCTGCCATCAACCTCTTTGCCACTGTGCTTTCTCTTCTGTGGACTGATCCTTCTCTGCGGAATGCACTTCTCTTCCTACCTTTGATTAACTCAAACTCACTTTCCAGAGCATATTTCTTTTCCTACCTTAATAAATGCAAAATTTTGTTGTATTTTGTGTGTATTCATAAATTCTTTGTTCATAACAGGAACCTAGAAACAATTTCTAAACAGAGTCCACAGTCCCTCATAACCTGGTGACAAGGTCATGGGTAATAAATAAACACTTGAGTTCTGGAGTCAGATTAACTGGATTTAAAGACATGTCATGCAATCCTAACAGTGTTAGAACAAGAAATAAGTGAAATGTTTGATATTTTAGCCTTTAGGTTGCTTTAATATTATACCTTAATATTATTTGGATTTTTTTGCTCCAAAATAAGGCATACTTTCAAGATTGGCTTGATGACTAGGATTTTAAAAAATCTAAACTTTGGTTTCTGGTTCTAATCAAGATGGAGTAAACACATTCCATCCTGTTTCTTCCCCCAAATGCAACCAAAAGTCCTGCACATATCACATAGTGCAATTGTTTGAGGACTCTGAAAAGTAAATGGCCCAGGGAGATTAGGGAACAAAATCAGAACATAAAATATTACCAAATCATTAATAAGTTTTTCTTCTTTTCTTTCCTTTTTTTCCTTTCAATTCTGGATTCTCTTGGCAAAGGATTCATGGCCGAAAGCTCAGAAGTATGCACTGAATGTTAACAGAAAAATCTCTAAGAGAAGCTCTATTTTTTGAATATGAGTATTGCACTATTCAGCTTTCTGTCACTTTGACAAAATTCCTAAAATAGGGCCAGGAATGTAGCTCAGCGTCACAGCACTTGCTTGGCAAGTGCCAGGTCGTGAGTTCGATCTCCGTTATTTAAAAAAAAAAAAAAAATCCTAAAATAATAAAAGTGGTTGTTTAGCTGACAGTAGTTTTGGAGGTTTTGGCTCATAGTCAATTGGACCTGTTGCTTTGGGCCTACGGTGGCACATAGAATGACAAGAGCATAAATGAGGAAGCCTCCCAGCAGCCAGAAAGTGAAGGGTGAAGAGACAAGAACTGGGGTGCCGACATTCCTTTCAAGGGTATGTTCCAAACGACCTAATTGGTTACCACTGGGCTTCATCTCCTAAAGGTTTCACCTTTGCCAAGCATACCACAGGTTAAAGACTAAGATTTTAACATATGGGCCTCAATTCATATTGAATAACATGACAACTACAGGTTTAGGACAAACCTGGGCTTAGCCTACACCTTAGGACTAAAATATTGATAACGTACCAATACTAGACTCATGGCAAACCTGGATCTGAGGTATTGTCTAGTTCTGAAATAGAAGTGAGTACAGGCATAGAGAAAATGAGTAGCCCCTTTTCAATTGCTGGAAAAACAGTCACCAAGCCAGATTATAAAACTGAAATAAATACCTTACCCTTCAATGCTTAGATGATGTCATAGAGCAACAAGTATCCAAAGCTTGCAAGGATATTGACTTCACCTGAGTCAAAAAAGAAATCAGAAACCCATAATATGGTAATCAGAATGAGAAAATTCTCAGACAGAGAAATTGGAACAACTGTTTTAAGGAAACTCAGTGAGCCTTGAGAAAACAGAAATAATTAAATATTGTAACAAATGAAATTAACAGAAAGATAGAAGCAATTTTTGTCTGACTGGTCAGGCAGGAATTACTAAGCTAAAAAGTACATGCAGGAAATAAGATAATTACACAAAGTGCCTGTTGGCTCTCCCATTGCTTGGGCATAACACTGGACACCCAGTATTTAAAGGAAGTAAGGTTAAATTTGCCTCATAGTTTCAAGAAATTCATTGTTTATTTGGCTGGCTCCAAAGCCAAACTATCATGGTGAAAGGGAATGATGCAGAAAGGATGCTTAGTTCACAGCAGCCAAGGTTCACGAACAGTGAGAGAAAGAGGCCACAGAATGGATATAGAACCCTAAGTTACACTTCCTTGAGCCACTCAGGCCCATCCAAAAATGTGCTTAGCTGGTCTCCGAGGCAACTGCCAAGACAGTCACATTGACTATTCAGCTTAACCGCTGCATCTAACCATTGTCAATTTAACACCTAAATATATTCCCTAAGCCACATTTAATCTTCAAACAGAGATGATAACAACTTCATAATTTCACCTGATATAATGTAACTATCCAGTATACAACCCAAAATGCACTTCCCTCAAAGTCTTAACAGAGTCCAGAGTATAAACTGGTAACTTAGAACCACCACCTTTCTAATAAAATAAATACTGAGCTTTTTGATTAAAAAAAAAAAACCACAAAGCCTTAACAACTCTTAGTTGTGAAACCATTAAAAAATAGGTTATACCAAGATACAAAGACACAGGGTGGTAAATGTTCACATTTCAAAAGAATATCAAAAATCAGACTGAAACTTAGCAGCACAAATATTAAGGATTGTAGCTTCATATCCAGCATCCAGGTACATGGTGTTGGGAGGTGAAGTCTAAAGCATCTCTGCAGTTCTGTCCCTATGGCTTTGTCTGGTGCAACTCACATGACCTTTCTCTTGGGTTGGCACTGCCTGCCGCCTATGGCTTTCCTCAGCAGTCATTTCATGTTTCTGGCATCTCCAATTTCTTGGGGTCTCTACTTTACCTTTAAATGCATTTTAACTTTACACACCCACCTCTCAGGGACACACTTTTGACCTCCAAAGTCTCCCTTTCAAGTCTGGGTGGAAGCCTCTATAACCCCACAATGCTTACATTCTGCATGCTCGAACAGCACCATCACCAAAGACACAAGGTTCACTAGCTCAAGTAGTAGTTGGGCCTTGTTGGGATATAGGTGCAGCAGCCTCTTGAGTGCCTGGACGGCTGAGCATAGTGAGGTGAATATCAGGGAGCTGATTCTATATGCATCCTTTCTCAAGCAGGGATCGCAGGAGTTCACTTCTAAAATGGAAGTTTTCTGTTATTGTACCCTTGAGTCTTCAAGAATTACTCATGAGATACGTTCAAAGCATCTTTCCTCTTGTCTTTGTTTGAAGTCCTTAGTTTCTCTTTAATCATGCTAATCTTTTCAGCAGTCACAACTGGAGCTCCAACTTTGCAAGGGATTCTTTTGGGAACAAAATTTTTGCTTTTTGTTCACTGTAAATCTGGTTAAAAGTAACCAGAAGTACTCATGCTATAGCCTGAAGCTTCCTTTACTACATCAATTAGTCACTGGCCTTAATTAGTCCATAGCCTGCAAAATCTCAGTACCTGCGGCAAAATGTAGACAAGTTCATTCTAACACATAACATGCATGATCTCTGTTCCAATTCTCAGAAGAGTTCACATCCAAATGCACATGAGCCTGAACTTTACTGTCTGCGTTCCTTTCAGCATTACGGTCTTCTGAGCCTTGACATGAATTTTCCATTCAATCCTGCTTACAGCCTTCTCCAGCTTCTCTAGCTCACAGCTCCAAAACTTTCAAAACTCCTCTCACAAACCAGTTCCAACCGTTTCTATACCTCCTGATCAGGTATAGTCAAAGCAACAACTTCACTTCGATGATACTACTTTTATATTGGTCAGTTTTCTCATAGGTAAAATACTCACTCTCCACAATTAATAGATTACCCAGACTGAAAATCAGTAAGGCAATAACAGAGAAATTGTGCTTCAGAACAAATGAGTCTAACAGATAGCTAAAATCTTTGCATCCACCAAGTTAAAAAAACACATAATCCCCATCAGCACATGGAATACTCACCAAGACTTATAATATAATAAGACTTACTATATAATAAGCCACAAACCAAGTGTCATCAAATTTTAAAAATTTGGAATCATATTGAGTATATTTTCTGAGCACAATTTAATAAAACTAGAAGTTAATTGATAAGAAAAATTTTGAAAGCTGTACAAATACATGAAAATTAGACAATTTACTCCTAAACAAGTGGATCAAGAAAAAAATGAAAAAGGAAAAATAAACAATTATAGAAACAAATGGAAATGAAAACACCATATGCCAAAACCCTTTGGCCAGCAAAAGCAGTACTAAGAGTGAGGTGTTTCTTAATAGAATCAACAACTAGTATCTCATCTTATTAAAAACTTTTGCATATCAAAAAAAATCACCAAAAGAGTAAAGTAAAACCACGGAATGGGGAAAACTTTTAGACAACTGTCCCTCAGAAAAGGACTTATATGTGGAACTTACAAAGAATTGAAAAAATTAGGCCTCCTCAAATTCAAAGACCCAATCCAAAAATTAGCATCTGAGATAAATATACATATCACAGATGAAGAAACACAAATGGCAAAAAATATATGAAAAATTGTTCAACATAATTGGTTATCTAAGAGATGTAAATTAAAACAACACTGAGAGTCCATCTCACCCCAGGAAGAACGGCTACCATCAAGAAATCAACCAATAACAAATACTGAAGGGGCTGTTGGGAAAAAGGAACACTTTTCAACTGTTGGTGGGAACATAGAATGGTGTTACCGCTATGGAAATAAATGTAGAGATTCCTCAAAAAACTAGAATTAGAGGACTCATTCAACCCAGCTATTCTCCTACTGAGTGGCTTCCCAGAAGAATTAAAAACATCTTGCCACTGTGATACATGTGCACCCATCAATCAAATAGAGAGCTGCTTCATCAAAAAGGGAAAGGAACAAACCCTAAGTGAGATTACGGAAAAGAGAAAATTTAAATAAATAAAATCAGAGATGAAAAGGGACACATGACAAGTGACATAAGAAGCATACAAAGGATGGTTACAGACTGTTATAAACAACATGCCAATTAATTTGATAAGCTACAAGAAATGGACAATTTCTTATAACTGTATACCTTACTCAGACTGGATCACAAAGACATAGAAAACCAGACAATTAATCAAATAATGAGATCAAATACATCAAAACCACTATCAAATACATTAAAATTTATAGAATTACACAGGAAAAATGTTACCATATGTAAAATATAAAATGATAACAGATTAATATTAATAATTTAGTTTGTCCTTAATTCAAATTGCAATAATAGAAATAAGATGGAATCATGTAATGCATCAATTTCCATATTCCAGAAATTAAGAAACTATTTTTCTGGGAGTACTCTTAGGATTAATGAGATAATGTTTGTGAAATGTTTTGAGCTCTTTACAAGGAAGTTGTTATGCAAATGTAAAGTGTTGTTTTCATTACCCAGGCACTATTATTTTTAATTTTACTTATATGAAGAGATTTATGATTTTCTTGTTTCACATTACATTTAGCAAATTGTGACAATAAAATTTGGTAGCCAAGATATAAAATGAAGCCATGTGCTAATGAGGCTAAAAAAAATTGTAATTAGAATTTGAAACTCCAGTCTGTCTAAAGATAATTGGCTCTAATGATCATTTTTCTATGTACACATCGTACAATTTTATGAAGTCCATATAACTTATTCTGCAATTTTTCTCCATAGCATACTTCAAGTATCCATTTCCCCCAGATGTTCTTAGCTTATCTGAATGTCTGAAATGGAAGAATAAAATAAGAGGAAAATCATGTCTGACACTAACAGAGTACTGTGTTTAACAAAAACAATGAAAATGTAGTCATTTTAGTTTGGATTATGCATGGCTTTTTTAAAAAAACTAATCACTTTATGCATAAAAAAAACTTAAAGATAATATCTCAGTTGTTGGACTTCAAGTAGAAAATGTATATATTTTTGTTTTTCCTTTTAAAATACAAAATAAAGAATTCCAGATTTTCACTGATAAATATCACCAATTATTTTGAAACACAGTGTAAAATATTTCTGACTTTTGATTGTTAAAATCTATTTAACCTAGATAATGTCATTTCCTGTGTCTACCTCTATATTAACCCTCTACTCCATTATACTTTTCCTCCATTTATTTCAGGTTCATGCTTTTTTCTGCATGTTCATTAAAATGATTCCTTTTGCTCCATTGTTTTAAGCTAGAGAAGTGAAAACTCCAACCGAGAATCCAGTTTGTTAGAGCTTTTATAGGAGGCCTACATATGAAGATCAGACTTAGGTATTTTTTGTTTAACAATCCTTGCCTTTGTTGAAACTAGTGTAATTCATTTTCCAAAAATACTAGACAGGTATCTAGTAGGATGCCAAATTACGAGAAAATAAAAATAATCTATTTAAATTTCTTTGACAACTGAGATTCCTCAGTGTTGAAAACTCAAGTAAATCTCGTCCTTAATTTTCAGAACAAGCCAGACCCAATACATCAAAAAAGAAAAGATCTGAGGGTTAAATGTACATTCAAAGAACACAATAAGATAGGAAGATTTTTCTATTCCTAAAAGAAACATCTTATTTCAAGTTTAATCCAGTTTAAAGACACAGTCAATGATACAAAAGAGGTCCGTAGATTTCTTTTACCAAAATAACCTCTGTTCTAGAGAATTAGAAAGTACAGAGATCTGTCAGTGTGATCTGCTATCTAACTTCTGGGTATATATCCCGAAATTAGTAAAAGCAAGAACTTTTTGTACTAACATGTTCATCTGAGAACTATTTGTAACAGCTAAGATGCAGAAGCAGCCTAATTATCAACAAATGAATGAATAAAAAGAACATGCAAAGGAACACTATTGTCCTTCTCTAATACATAATATCATCATTAATATTAATATTATTAAAATATAGAACATCACAGAAGACTACCCTTCCACTGGGAACATCAAGGAAGCCTGCCACAGGCCTGAGCTGCCTGGGGCTGCCACTGCTGGGCCCGCCCTTCCACCAGGAACATCGGTACCTTGGACTGCAGTGAACTACCATGCTGGCTGGGTGAGAGACTCAGGAACACCTCATCCAAACAAAAGACCTCAGTAGGCTCCAGTCAGTGTGGTGAGTTTGCCCCTAAAATAGAGGTCTGCAGTGGGTAAACAGGAGTGGAAGTGAAACTCCCTCCAAGTGTAAGACCTTGGTGAACCTGGCAAGAGAGTGGGTAACCCCCTCCCACACACAGAGAACATCAGATAGGTTGAAGAGTATGCCAATAACATCCACCCAACTTAGAGAAAAGTAAAAGAGCTTGTGAGACCCCAGTGACACAGTAGGGCCTCAGCTGTCACACACTATAGCCAGGGAGATCTGGTGACCTGAAACAACCTGAATATATAATAACAGCAGGAACTAAGAGTTGCCCTACATCAATACTTCAAGGCTAGTTAGCCAAGAAAGAGTATAGGACTCACCTAACAGGCCCTGTAGGAAGAATTCAGGAGACTGAATCTCCTCTTCATTGTGGTACCCAGCAATTTGACAAACATCAACCACAGAGTAGGACCCTAAAACTCACACTATGGACAGTTGTGACTTTTGGGATAGAAAGACCAGATATTTGTCCAAAAGGTGAAAATGACTAAACAAAATGACAAAATGCAATCTCAAACATCTAGTCCATCAGGAGCAAGTACAGGCAATAATGAAATAGAGGACTTTAAAAGTCATACACCAGAAATCTCTGAAAAGGTAGCAAATGAAGTGAAGAAACAATTCCATGAGGCTATAGAGGAACTCAAATTAGAAATAACGTCTTATGTAAATGCAAAAATAACAACCTTAGTAAATGAGTTGCTCAACATAGCTAGAGAAGAAATAGATTAAAAAAATACAGAAGCATGGGAAATTGATTGCAACTTTGAATGAACAATGCAGAAAATAAGCAGAATCCATGAAACAAATTCAAAGAGATATCCAAGAAACAAAAAATTGTATTGAAAGCCTGCAAAACAATTTAAATGAAGCCGAGGATAGAATTTTGGACCTTGAGGACAGGATCGCAGATAGTGATCATGAAAGGGTAGAACTCATAAAAACAACAAGGCAGCATGAAATGACAATCCAGCAGCTTCAAGATGATGCCAGGAGAAAAAAATGTTAGATTAATAGGCATCAGTGAGGAGGCAGGAGACAATACAAAGGATATAACTAAGCTGTTCACAGAAGTAATGGCAGAAAATATCCCAAACATGGGGAAAAAATCTGATACACAAATAAGTGAGGCATATAGAATGGCCAACAGTCATAATCAACATAAATCTACACCCAGACATAAAATAATTAAGATCTCAGACAGACAGCATAAAAACAAAATACTAAAAACTATTAGAAAAAAGACACAACTCACCTATCAAGGAAAGCCTTTTAGAATCACAGCAGACTTCTCAACACAAGCCATCAGGTTAAGACGAGCTTGCAGTGAAGTATTTCAAGTTTCAACCCAGACTGATGTGACCAGCAAAACTGTCTTTCAAGTTTAATGGAGAAACAAGATACTTCCATGACAAAGAACAACTGAAGAAATTCATGTCCACCAAACCAACCTTAGAAAGAATGCTGAAAGACATCCTAGATAGAGATAAAAATGACCACAATCTCCAGAACAACAACAGAAAGAAATCACCAGGCTAGACAAGAAATTAAATGAGGGAGAAAAGCAGGAAACTAATAATAGGAACACAACATGGCAAAGTCATGCCAGTACATATCAGTGATATCTATAAATGTAAAAGGGCTCAATTCACCTATCAAAAGAAACAGGTTGATGGAATGGATCAAGAAATAGGATCGCACAATATGCTGTATACAACAAACACATCTGACTCAAAAAAAAAAAAAACTCATAGATTAAAAGTCAAAGGATGCAAAACAGTGTTCCATGCAACAGGAACCCAGAAAAAAGCAGGGGTAGCTATTCTATTTGCAGACAAAGTGAACTTCAAACCTAAAAGAGTTAAAAGAGATAAAGAAGGCCACTGCATACTTATTAGTGGGAAACTATAAGAGGAAGAACTAACAATTATAAATATATATGCACCAAATACAGGAGCACGCAACTATATAAGACAAATAATAATGGACATGAAAAACCAAATACACAAGAACACAATTATAATAGGAGACCTTAACACCCCACTGTCACAAAGAGATAGGTCAACTAGACAAAAAGTCAGCAAAGAAATAACAGAACTGAATCATACCTGTGAGCAAATGGACTTAGTGGATGTTTACAGAGTGTTCCTCCCAGCCACATCAGAATAAACATTCTTCTCAGCTGCACATGGGTCATTCTCCAAAATAAACCACATATTAACCCATAAAACTTTCTTAACTAAATGCACAGGGAGCAAAATTATCCCATGCATAATATCTGACTATAGCACACTAAAATTGGAAATCAGTGGCAAAAAAGCTGCAAAACATAAATACATGGAAATTAAACAACAACCTTCTGAGTAACCAGTGGGTTACAGATGAAATTAAAGAGGAAATAAAACAATACCTACAATACAGTGAAAATGCTGATACAACAGACCGTAACCTATGGGATACAATGAAAGCAGTCTTAAGAGGGAAATACATAGCAATAAATAGTCACATCAAGAAAACAGAATGAACAAAAATAAATAACCTAATGCTACATCTCAAGCTTCTATAAAAGGAAGAGGAAGTCAAACCCAAAACTCATAGAAGAGAGGAAATTATATAGATTAGAGCAGAAATTAATGCAACTGAAAATAAAAAATATGAAGAATTAATGAATCAAAAAGCTGGTTTTTTGAGAGAATAAACAAAATCAATGAAGCCCTATCAACCGTATCAAGAAAAAATGCAAATCCACACAATAAGGACTGAAAAGAAGGAAGTTATTACAGATCCCATGGAAATTCAAAAGATCATGAACACCTACTTTGAAAACCTCTACTGACATAGGGTGGAAAACACAGAGGAAATGGACATATTTTTAGGAACATATGAACTACCAAAGCTCAACCAAGAAGATACAGCAATTTTGAATAACCCAATATCAGCTACTGAAATAAAAAACATAATTAAAAACTTACCAATGAAGAAAAGCCCAGGTCCTGATGGATTCATAGCTGAATTATATAAAAAAATTTACAGAAGACTTAATGCCAATACTCCTTAAACTCTTCAATGAAATTGAAAGAGAAGCAATCCTCCATAACTCATTCTTGGAGGCAAGTATCACTCTGATACCAAAACCAGAGAAAGACCCAATCAAAAAGTAGAACTATAGACCAATCTCACTAATGAACATTGATGCAAAGATTCTCAATAAAATATTGGCAAATAGAATGCAGCAAATCATTAAGAAGATAATACACCATGACCAAGTGAGATTTATTCCAGGAATGCAGGGATGTTTCAAAATACACAAATAAATTAATGTAATATACCACATCAACAGAGCCAAAAATAAAAATCACATGATCATCTCAATAGATGCAGAAAAAGCTTTTGATGAAGTCCAATACATTTTCATCATAAAAATCCTACACAAACTTGGAGTAGAAGGTATGTAACTCAACTCATAAAGGCTAACTATGATAAACCAATAGCCAACATTAGACTAAATGGACAAAACTAAAAGCCTTCACTCTAAAATCAGGAACAAGACAAGGATGTCCACTATTACCATTCCTATTCAATATAGTTCTGGAAATATTAGCCAGAGGAATCAGACAAGAGGGAGAAATAAACGACATAAAAATAGGAAAAGAAGAAGTTAAGTTATCATTATTTGCAGATGACATGATACTCTACACAGAAGACCCCAAAAACTACATTAAAAGACTACTAGAGGTAGGGCTGGGGATTTAGCTCAGTGGCTTAAGCACCTGCCTGGCAAGTGCAAGGTCATTGGTTCAATCCCCGGTACCAAAAAAAAAGACTACTAGAGGTAATAAACAAATTCAGCAGCATAGCTGGATACAAAGTCAACACTCAAAAATCAATAACATTCCTGTACACAAACAAAAAACGCACTGAA